>SJYA01000209.1:710589-739102 GCA_006410615.1 Neotragus moschatus
CTTACTCCTTGGAAGGCAAGTTATGACCTACCTAGATAGCATATTCAAAAGCATAGACATTATTTTGCTGACTAAGGTCCATCTAGTCAAGGCTATGGTTTTTCCAGTGGTCATGTATGGATGTGAGAGTTGGACTGTGAAGAAGGCTTAGTGCTGAAGAATTGATGCTTTTGAACTGTGGTGTTGGAGAAGACTCTTGAGAGTCCTTTGGACTGAAAGGAGATCCAACCAGTCCATTCTGAAGGAGATCAGCCCTGGGTGTTTTTTGGAAGGAATGATGCTGAAGCTGAAACTCCAGTACTTTGGCCACGTCATGCGAAGAGTTGACTCATTGGAAAAGACTCTGATGCTGGAAGGGACTGGGGGCAGGGGGAGAAGGGGACGACAGAGGATGAGATGGCTGGATGGCATCACTGACTCAATGGACGTGAGTCTGAGTGAACTCTGGGAGTTGGTGATGGACAGGGAGGCCTGGTTTGCTGCGATTCATGGGGTCGCAAAGAGTCAGACACGACTGAGCGACTGAACTGAGCTGAGCTGAAAAACCTTTGATAATCAGGATAAGTAACATTTAATACAATATTCTTTAAAATTAAAAAAAAATTTATTTAATCCATGAAAAACAATTATAAGGGCACAATCCATATGGGATAGACTTGCAAGATATTATATGTTATTATATCATGCATATTATTATACCAAAATACTATATAAGTGTTACCACATAATACTGTTACTAAAGATCTTCATCAGATAATAACTCACAGATTTTGGTACACATAACTTTGAAACTGTAACCATATATGCACAGACATGGGCTGCTTTATAAAAGGAAATCATTTAATACCAAAGACTGTTATGGGTGATTTTCTATAAAAAGCAGCAGACAATTTTTCATGTTTGGGTTTTAACATCTGTTGGGTTTTATTACCAAAGTATCTAATGTGTTAGGAAAGAAACTCATACAGCCCTCACTACAGTGCTCTAACAAGTATTTATGTATTGAAAGACATGCTTTCACTTGACTGTTCACTCTTCTGTCATTTCCTGAGTGTCTAGTTGGGTGCTCGGCACTGAGGCTAATACACCGGCCAGCTAGGGGCAGACACCCTTGTCAGCAAACACCAGTAATGGTAACAGAATACTGAGAAAGAGACAAGGGAAAGTGATGGGGTTACCATGGAGACAGAACCGACTTCTCCCTAAGGAGAGGATAAGGGGACAAACTGAAAAATATTTCAGGTCAGGGTAATATAACTATTTAGTTAACATGCACTTTTCAAAATTGTTTTTTTACCTGCCCCTCAACAGCTAGCTGACAATATGTTGAAATGCCTTATATAATTCAGAATAATTTTGATGAAACACTTCCATTTTAAGGAAATTACTTGAAAGAAATCACAATGGAATTGCGTTAAGATTTCTCTTTATGAATGTTGATCATAGTTTCTTCTGTAATATAGTAAAAATAAAGGAAAAAACCTAACTAGACATACTGGCTTGTTGACTTACGTATATGGAATAATGGAATACTTGCAGCAATTAAAAATATGTTTGTAAAGAATCAGTAATGACACAGAATGATGTACACACCTGCTTCTTTTCAAAGGGTGCTCTCTGGTCTGGCAGCATAGACATTGCTTTATCTGGGAGCTTGTTAGACATGCAGGTATGAAGAGTTTCAGGCCCCACTCAGACCTACTGAATCAGAATATGCAATTTAGCAAAGTCCCCAAATGATTCCCAGGCACATTAATNACACAGAATGATGTACACACCTGCTTCTTTTCAAAGGGTGCTCTCTGGTCTGGCAGCATAGACATTGCTTTATCTGGGAGCTTGTTAGACATGCAGGTATGAAGAGTTTCAGGCCCCACTCAGACCTACTGAATCAGAATATGCAATTTAGCAAAGTCCCCAAATGATTCCCAGGCACATTAATGTTTGAGAAGTACTGGTGTATGCTATATTTTTAAGCAAAATAAAAGTGTCTACATTATGATTCCATTTCTGATTCCTCCAAGTTTCCTTGGTGAATAGATACATACATACATCAAAACATACACAGTGATTATCTCTGGGAACGTTTTATTTTATCTGTGCTTTTTCCTTTCTCCTTTTCTTCATGCTTTCTAAATATCCATCTACAAATGTGTGTATTCATTTTGCTACAAGAAAAAAAGTAATTTTTATGAGTATACTTTCTCTTTGCTATTTTTCTTTTAAAATGATTGTTTATGATGAGTGAATTATTTTCTATAAGATAAAAATTCAGGTCAATTATACACTTAGGTTTGCAAGACTGAAAGTATAATTTCACATCAGCTGGCTCTAGAACCATATACATAGTACAATTTTGATTTTAAATATTTCTTTACCTTTTGCCATAAGAATATTTGTTTCTTTCTAGTCATGTATCTTGCTTTTCTGCCTGTAAAGGCAACTATGCTTGTAGTATGTCTTAGCCATCAGCAGGTTATGTAATGTCTCAGTTCTTATTTCCCTTTGAATATCATCCCCTCCCCTTTTCCCATTCTAAACTACTAAGGTACACAAGTTTTCTATTTTTCTCTTTCATTTTGTTTTAGGACTCGAATAGCCTCCTTTCAAAAGAAAAAAAAAGCACACAAGTATAATTAGTACAACCAGCTATTACTATCATGAAGCCCCTTTGGGGACTATTTTAAATCCTATATTCTTCTGAGGTTAGAGGCCAGATTGGAAGCCAAGGCAAGAGGGAAGAAAGATCTTGACCTGGAGAGTTTCACAGGTGGGCCCTGGTAGCAAAGGGTAGACACGACAGAGAAGAGGGAGATATCGGAGGAAAAAGAGAAGGACCTACCTCTGAAGCTTGCCTCCAGCAGTCACTGGAGATAACACATTTAGGGAAAAAGAGCAAAACCCCATTCCAGTGCAAACCTTCTTAATGTAACCCTTTGTTAATAAATCCTGTCCTCTGAGAAGAGACATAGTAATTGTGCTTTGCTTATCTCATTCCAGGATCTCATAGAACAAGTGGAGAACAAGGCTCATCAACATAGCAGCCAGATTAAGGCAATCCTCACCCTGTTGGGCATCTGTGCTCTTTTCTATAGCAGGGACCTTAAGTGATAGCAATGGGAAGATAAAGCATTCAGAGAAGTCACAGGTAGAAGAAGATTATTGAAAAAAAAAATACTAAAAGAGTAAATGGAAAGGAAGTAACAGTTGTGGAGGGTCTGAAGGGCAGGCTTTTTCTATGTGATCTCACTTAATCCTCATAGCCGATTGTGCTATACATGCACTGCCTGAGATTCAATCAGTTTGTCACTTTCCCCAGCTGATTCAGCTAATGATGGTAGAATAGGAATCAACTTAGGTTTAGTTAATTTCAAAGTCCATGTTCTTTCAGCATCAACACACTACCTCAAGAAACAATTCTGAGTCATGCACTATATCCCCAAAGACTTAAAACTTTTTAAAAAATTCCCTAAAGCATCCCTGCCCTGATTCATAGACTAACATCCATCAGAACATCCTAGGTACCTCATCAAAATGCAGATTCCTGATTTCGTTCCCTGAGTGAGGCATATGACTTTGTATTTACATGTCCCAGGCAGTTCTGATGCACAGACCACATATAGGCATACCTAAGAAAGCCTTAATCTACACATTAGAAAGAGAGCTTTTGTCACTTGTAGAGAAAATTCTTAGACCCTTTTCCCACCAACATGCCTTTGATAGCACTGCTCCCTCCTCTTGGTCTGCACTCCATGTTTTTCTGCCTGGTTCAAGACTCTCTATGGTGAAGGAGAAGNGCCCTGATTCATAGACTAACATCCATCAGAACATCCTAGGTACCTCATCAAAATGCAGATTCCTGATTTTGTTCCCTGAGTGAGGCATACGACTTTGTATTTACATGTCCCAGGCAGTTCTGATGCACAGACCACATATAGGTATACCTAAGAAAGCCATAATCTACACATTAGAAAGAGAGCTTTTGTCACTCGTAGAGAAAATTCTTAGACCCTTTTCCCACCAACATGCCTTTGATAGCATTGCTCCCTCCTCTTGGTCTGCACTCCATGTTTTTCTGCCTGGTTCAAGACTCTCTATGGTGAAGGAGAAGACTCTGAAGTGTGAACAGTGGAGGTTGACTCTTAAAACTCGCCATTAACTAGTGATGCTAGGTAAGAAAGTAACAACCTCTCTGAAACTTAGTTTCCTTTTCTATAAAATGGAGAACATGATTCTTGCCTCAACTCCCTCACATGAGGATTGTGACAAACTATTAGAATTTAGCTAACATGGACTCTTATTACTGTTTCATACACATGTTAGTAACTGAGTGAAGAGTAGGGGCTGTGGAGAGTGGAAAGAGCCCTTGGCCATGACATCAGAAGTGAATCAGAATTCTGCTCTGCCTCTCGCTAGTTCTCACCCTGACACTTAACCTCTTGGAGCCTATTTCGTTTGGTATAAAAAGATAATAACAAACACGTACGACCAGTAGCAGAAATGGAGGTAACCTAAACGTCCATCAGTAGGGTACTAGCCCAATCAAGGGTATTTTATTCAAACCAGCAGAGAGGAGAGCCTTCTCCCCATTCCTGATTTCATGGAAAGGAATTTTTTAAGCACTCTGTTAGCATCCTTTCTACTCTTTAGTCCCCCCACCCCTGAGAAGGTGGCATAATGTTATCTAAGTGGTAGGTCTTAAATCACCTTTACTCTTCATTTGGGCAACTGTGCTAGGCTACACAGATGGGTTCAGGTTTATAAACCTGCCTAAAAGTGTTAGTCGCTCAGTCGTGCCCAACTGTTCGTGACCCCATGGACTNGCATAATGTTATCTAAGTGGTAGGTCTTAAATCACCTTTACTCTTCATTTGGGCAACTGTGCTAGGCTACACAGATGGGTTCAGGTTTATAAACCTGCCTAAAAGTGTTAGTCGCTCAGTCGTGCCCAACTGTTCGTGACCCCATGGACTACAGCCCACCAGGCTCCTCTGTCCATGGGATTTTCCAGGCAAGAATATTGGAGTGGGTAGCCATTTCCTTCTCCAGGGGATCTTCCTGACCCAGGGATCAAACCTGGGTCTCCTGCACCGCAGGCAGATTCTTTACCAACTGAGCTACCAAGGAAGCCCCTGACTGGTACATAAAACCCCAGACTCCCGCCTGGCCTCTATCTGAAATAAAATTAAATCAGCGGCCTTAATGTGCCATCCATTTGTTGTCTTCTCAAATTGTTCAGAACCTGAGGCAGTTGATGAGGGAAGAGAGGTACCATTTACAGGATCCCCTCAAAGTTCCAAAACATACGTTGAAAACTGTGTAACCATTAAGAAAAAAAGGAAAGTGAATATATATATACTTACTGTCATGAAATTATTCTGAGATATGTAGTAAAGTGAAAAATGTTAGGTCCAGAACAGTCTGTTTTAGTGTATCCCCATGTGTGTAAAAATAAAGGACACATTCACAGAGAGATCCACATATATTTAATTAGGAAGTTATCAGAAAACTACAGAAGAAGTCTTTTACTCTGGTTGTTCTTGAGGATGGAAAGTGGGAACCTGAGGCAAAGTGTATATGATCTAATATGATTTTAACTTTCAGTGACACTTGCATTATTTTTTACACACTCCAGTATTGCCTGGAAAATCCCATGGACAAAGGAGCCTGGCAGGCTACAGTCCATAGGGTGGCATAGAGTTGGACACGATTGAAGCAACTTAGCACTCATACGCGTATTATTTTTTTAATTTTAAAATACACATCTGTCACATGTTGAGGAATAAACATCAGTGCATTGGTAAATAAAACCTGCATGAAAGATAGCTCAGCTATCTTCATGAGCTATCAATAGCTCAGCTTCTTCATTTTTTCTACCAGAAGTCAGCTCCTCTTTGGCAGTAATATTCCTCTTCAAGTTGCTTTCTCACAAGATTGTCCTCTGACTTCTCTTTGCCTCTTGCCCTTAATCACTAGAGGGTCTCCCATACCAAAAGAAAGCTACTCAAGGGACCAAGAACTGCAGCTCACCCCCACANACTTACTGTCATGAAATTATTCTGAGATATGTAGTAAAGTGAAAAATGTTAGGTCCAGAACAGTCTGTTTTAGTGTATCCCCATGTGTATAAAAATAAAGGACACATTCACAGAGAGATCCACATATATTTAATTAGGAAGTTATCAGAAAACTACAGAAGAAGTCTTTTACTCTGGTTGTTCTTGAGGATGGAAAGTGGGAACCTGAGGCAAAGTGTATATGATCTAATATGATTTTAACTTTCAGTGACACTTGCATTATTTTTTACACACTCCAGTATTGCCTGGAAAATCCCATGGACAAAGGAGCCTGGCAGGCTACAGTCCATAGGGTGGCATAGAGTTGGACACGATTGAAGCAACTTAGCACTCATACGCGTATTATTTTTTTAATTTTAAAATACACATCTGTCACATGTTGAGGAATAAACATCAGTGCATTGGTAAATAAAACCTGCATGAAAGATAGCTCAGCTATCTTCATGAGCTATCAATAGCTCAGCTTCTTCATTTTTTCTACCAGAAGTCAGCTCCTCTTTGGCAGTAATATTCCTCTTCAAGTTGCTTTCTCACAAGATTGTCCTCTGACTTCTCTTTGCCTCTTGCCCTTAATCACTAGAGGGTCTCCCATACCAAAAGAAAGCTACTCAAGGGACCAAGAACTGCAGCTCACCCCCACCCCCTAGCATTCAGGCCAGTATCTTCACATAATAGAGAGCCAAAACATGTTTGTAACATTGGACAGCACACAGGCTCTTGGAGCCCTAGCCAACAGTCTACTCTAATTGTTATGGAGATGGAGTTGGGATAGAGAAAAACCTTTGCGTGACACTGGTGAGCAGGAAGCACAGCTTCAAAGAGCAGCTGAGGCTCCCCAGTAGGACGGGACTCAGCTCGCGATGTTAAGTGCAAAGACACCACATGGGCTGCTCCCAACCGCCATCATCTCCTCACACGGAAATCTTAAACGGAAACACATGGCTAACACAAAACAAGTCTGACTTTCCCCCCTGCTTTGTGTGTTGTTTGGTAATTATTTGTTGGAGTTTAAGAAAGTCGGACATGGCTGAGTGACTGAACTGAACTGAACTGAAGAAAGTATAAAGTAAAAATTACCAAAGCAAGGGAAAATGAGCTGCAAGTTCCTTTGAAGTTTTTTACCTTGGGCATGGTTTATAAAGGGATGCATGGGTGTTGTNTAATCTACACATTAGAAAGAGAGCTTTTGTCACTCGTAGAGAAAATTCTTAGACCCTTTTCCCACCAACATGCCTTTGATAGCATTGCTCCCTCCTCTTGGTCTGCACTCCATGTTTTTCTGCCTGGTTCAAGACTCTCTATGGTGAAGGAGAAGACTCTGAAGTGTGAACAGTGGAGGTTGACTCTTAAAACTCGCCATTAACTAGTGATGCTAGGTAAGAAAGTAACAACCTCTCTGAAACTTAGTTTCCTTTTCTATAAAATGGAGAACATGATTCTTGCCTCAACTCCCTCACATGAGGATTGTGACAAACTATTAGAATTTAGCTAACATGGACTCTTATTACTGTTTCATACACATGTTAGTAACTGAGTGAAGAGTAGGGGCTGTGGAGAGTGGAAAGAGCCCTTGGCAATGACATCAGAAGTGAATCAGAATTCTGCTCTGCTTCTCGCTAGTTCTCACCCTGACACTTAACCTCTTGGAGCCTATTTCGTTTGGTATAAAAAGATAATAACAAACACGTACGACCAGTAGCAGAAATGGAGGTAACCTAAACGTCCATCAGTAGGGTACTAGCCCAATCAAGGGTATTTTATTCAAACCAGCAGAGAGGAGAGCCTTCTCCCCATTCCTGATTTCATGGAAAGGAATTTTTTAAGCACTCTGTTAGCATCCTTTCTACTCTTTAGTCCCCCTACCCCTGAGAAGGTGGCATAACGTTATCTAAGTGGCAGGTCTTAAATCACTTTTACTCTTCATTTGGCAACTGTGCTAGGCTACACAGATGGGTTCAGTATTAACAAACCTGCCTAAAAGTGTTAGTCGCTCAGTCGTGCCCAACTGTTCGTGACCCCATGGACTGCAGCCCACCAGGCTCCTCTGTCCATGGGATTTTCCAGGCAAGAATACTGGAGTGGGTAGCCATTTCCTTCTCCAGGGGATCTTCCTGACCCAGGGATCAAACCTGGGTCTCCTGCACCACAGGCAGATTCTTTACCAACTGAGCTACCAAGGAAGCCCCTGACTGGTACATAAAACCCCAGACTCCCGCCTGGCCTATATCTGAAATAAAATTAAATCAGCGGCCTCAATGTGCCATCCATTTGTTGTCTTCTCAAATTGTTCAGAACCTGGGGCAGTTGATGAGGGAAGAGGGGTACCATTTACAGGATCCCCTCAAAGTTCCAAAACATATGTTGAAAACTGTGTAACCATTAAGAAAAAAAAGGAAAGTGAATATATATATACACTTACTGTCATGAAATTATTCTGAGATATGTAGTAAAGTGAAAAATGTTAGGTCCAGAACAGTCTGTTTTAGTGTATCCCCATGTGTATAAAAATAAAGGACACATTCACAGAGAGATCCACATATATTTAATTAGGAAGTTATCAGAAAACTACAGAAGAAGTCTTTTACTCTGGTTGTTCTTGAGGATGGAAAGTGGGAACCTGAGGCAAAGTGTATATGATCTAATATGATTTTAACTTTCAGTGACACTTGCATTATTTTTTACACACTCCAGTATTGCCTGGAAAATCCCATGGACAAAGGAGCCTGGCAGGCTACAGTCCATAGGGTGGCATAGAGTTGGACACGATTGAAGCAACTTAGCACTCATACGCGTATTATTTTTTTAATTTTAAAATACACATCTGTCACATGTTGAGGAATAAACATCAGTGCATTGGTAAATAAAACCTGCATGAAAGATAGCTCAGCTATCTTCATGAGCTATCAATAGCTCAGCTTCTTCATTTTTTCTACCAGAAGTCAGCTCCTCTTTGGCAGTAATATTCCTCTTCAAGTTGCTTTCTCACAAGATTGTCCTCTGACTTCTCTTTGCCTCTTGCCCTTAATCACTAGAGGGTCTCCCATACCAAAAGAAAGCTACTCAAGGGACCAAGAACTGCAGCTCACCCCCACCCCCTAGCATTCAGGCCAGTATCTTCACATAATAGAGAGCCAAAACATGTTTGTAACATTGGACAGCACACAGGCTCTTGGAGCCCTAGCCAACAGTCTACTCTAATTGTTATGGAGATGGAGTTGGGATAGAGAAAAACCTTTGCGTGACACTGGTGAGCAGGAAGCACAGCTTCAAAGAGCAGCTGAGGCTCCCCAGTAGGACGGGACTCAGCTCGCGATGTTAAGTGCAAAGACACCACATGGGCTGCTCCCAACCGCCATCATCTCCTCACACGGAAATCTTAAACGGAAACACATGGCTAACACAAAACAAGTCTGACTTTCCCCCCTGCTTTGTGTGTTGTTTGGTAATTATTTGTTGGAGTTTAAGAAAGCCGGACATGGCTGAGTGACTGAACTGAACTGAACTGAAGAAAGTATAAAGTAAAAATTACCAAAGCAAGGGAAAATGAGCTGCAAGTTCCTTTGAAGTTTTTTACCTTGGGCATGGTTTATAAAGGGATGCATGGGTGTTGTGGGATGAGAAGTCTGACTAAAGTCCATCTTGGACTCTCTTTAAAAGACAGTAGACTAGGAAGTCACACAGCATGGGTTCAAATCCTGATTCCTCCCCTACTGCGTCTGAGGCCTATGGTCTCTACACCTTGTTTTCCACTGCTCTGAAGTGAGACTACTTACCCCAGGTGTATAAATGGTAAAATACCTAAGCACCAGATAGATGTCCTATTTGTGGTGGTAATTATTAATATAGAGATTAATTGATATAAATAATGAACGCTGACTAATCATCTATTCAATGATTTATCTTGATTATTCCCTCTGGACTGTACTTAATAGACTGGAACCCTCCCTTTATTCATTTTTATGTCCTAGCACTCTGCATTGGTTACTTATAGTTCATTCCTTAATAAACATGTATTGAATAAAGAGGAAGAGAATTAGAAATAACTTCAGGCTAACCAATGTCATTTCTACCCAACACGATTTTCAACATGAATTTCTATATCAGTGCAGTTGTTCCTTTCCCACTTCCTTTTCACACACCATACTCAGTTCTAAAAAGGGGGGAAACATCAGGCCAGTTGCATGGAAACTGGTCCTAATTCATTTAAGATTTCCAAGAAAGAGGATAAGCTAGAGAGGCATGCTCCTTGAGCTAAGAAACCAAATTATCAGACAGTATTTCTTAGCAACATGCAATTTAAATCTCCCTGCTTCAAACCTGGCTCTGTTGTTTGGAGGCTCAATTTATGTTTTAAGTAACTTGCTCTGGGACACAGTATAAAACTTGGTCTTATAAAACCATAGGGTTGCCACAGGGACTTGGTTATTTCATATTCTCCCAAATAAACATTAAATTTCTACTGTATGCCAGGCAATATTAGATACGGAAAAACCCCAACATGACTAAGACATGACCCTATTCCAAAATATTGTGCTTTCCCCTTAATAAAATGACCTTACATTTTCCTTCTTTCTATTTCTCTAGATTTATAAAGGCCTTGTTATTGTGATTAAAACCGCTATCTCACTACTCCTCTCTCACTAACATCATATATAATAGAATCCTACATGACACAAAATATGATGATTTTGAAAAATTCTTTACCAATCAACAAATGTTCACTTTACAACTACAGTACTATGAGCTTAACTTTGTTAAAACATATAATTCCCATGTGCCTGAAATTCCTACAAAACATCACTTAACTTAGGCATTTTTAAATGTATGTACTTAAAAGCAAAGCAATATTTGTTTTAAAATATAATAAAATACAATGTGTTATCTATTTAGATTAAAAGTGAACTTTTTATTGATATATATTAATAATTTATGCAGGGTGTAGAGTTTGATGAGTTTGACAAATGAATACACCTATGGGAAATACCACATTCCGCAAAAGTTAGAAATCTCTCTCAGTCAATCCCATTCTCCCACTTTCCAGAGACAACTACTGTTCTGCATCACTCTGTATTAGATTAACCTAGCCTATAGCTTCATACGGGCTTCCCAGCTGGCGCTAGTGGTAAGGAATCCGCCTGCCAATGCAGGAGACACAGGAGATGTCCCTGAGCTGGGAAATCCCTTAAAGGAGGGCATGGCCACCCACTCCAGTATTCTTGCCTGGAGAATCCCCATGGACAGAGGAGCCTGGTGGGCCACAGTCTATGGGGCCACAAAGAGTCTGACGTGACTGAGCACACTCACATGCATAGCTTCATATAAGTAGAACCATATGGTATATGAATATATGAAGAATATATGGTATATATTCTTTTGTGTGAGACATTTTATTTGCTCAGCATTATGGCTTTGAGATTCTCCCTTGGTTTTTTCTGTATCAATAGTTGTTTTTATTGTAGAGTAATAGTCCATTGTATGAATATACCATAATTTATCCATTCTCCTGTCAGTGGATGTGTTGGTTAATTTCTTACTGCGAGCTATTATGAATAAAGAAGTTATAAGTATCCTCGTGAAAGTCTGTATGTAAATATATTTCATTTATCTTGGACAAATACCTAGGAGGAAAACTCTTGAGTTGCAACATGTTTAACTCTATAAACAACTGCCAAAAATTTTTATACTTCCATTAGTAATATTTAAGAATTCTGTTTATTTTCTATACCTTTTAAATTTTGTCAATCTTTTCATTTCAGTCTTCCCTGAAAAATAATAATGTTGACACTTGTTCACATGCTTATAGACCATTTGTACCTTTTCCCTTTTGAAGTGTTTTTTCATACCTTTTCCCCATTTTAACCAGCTTTTTTGTCTATTAATTCTTGAAATTCTGAATATATTGGGTTTTTCCCCCCTTTTTGTGCACCTGTGCATGTTCTTAGTTGTGGCATGTGGGATCTAGTTCCCTGACCAGGGATGCAAACCAGAACCCTGCACTGGGAGTACAGTCTTAGCCACTGAACCACCAGGGAAACCCCTAGATACATTCTTTATAAATGCCTTGTTAAATTCAAGATTGCAAGGGTTTTCTCTTAGCCTGTGGCTTGCCTATTAATTTTCAGAACTGTTTCTTTTGATGAGAAGTGTTTTTGAGAAATGTATATCTACTCCAAGGTCATGAATACATTTTCTGCTAGAAGTTTTTAAATATTTCTTTTTAGCTTTTAAGTTTAAAATCCATCCCAAACTAACTTTTGTATATGCTGTGAGGTGGTAACTAAAGTTTATTTTTATTCTCTTATGTGGGTTTTCATAGGGTATGATGGTTAAATATATGTGACAACTTGACTGTGCTATAGGGTATCCAGACAGCTGATAAAATATAATTTCTGGGTCAGTCTGTGTGAGTGTTTCAGAATATATCAGCATGTCAACTGACAGACTGAGGAAAGAATATTACCCTCACCAATCTGAGGAGGGGCGGGGTCAACATCCAGTCCATTGAGGTCCTGAATGGAACAAAAAGAAAGAAGAGTGAATTTGTTCTCTCTGCTCTAACTGGGACATCCATCTTCCCCTGCTCTTGGATATGGATGCTCCTGGTTCTTAGGTCTTTAGATTCAGACCAAAACTTTACACTGACTGCCCCTAGGTTCAACAGATTCCATGCCATGGGAATGTTATTAAATATAGATTCACTATCTTTGATAAATGTGTATCTATTAAGATAGTTTCCTTTTTCTCGTACCACTGTTAGTGATTTACATTTTTTGAGGAATTTGTTCAGCTAAATTGTTGAATTAATTATAAAAATTACAATATTTAATTCTCTTAATGTCAATAGATAAGAGACACATCTCCTATTTAATTATGAACATTAGCAATTATTATTTTTTCTTTCTTAAGCTATCTTGCAAGTGGTTTATAAATTTTATTGATCTTTTCCAAGAACCAGTGTTTTGTTTTATTGATTTTCCCTATTGTTTGTCTGTTTACTACTTTGTTGATTTCTACCCCTATCTTTACTATTTCCTTCTTTGTATTTATTTTGTATTTAATTTGTTCTTTTTCTAGCTTCTTAAGGTAGAAGCTTAGAGTATTGATTGTAAACTATTGCTATTTTCTAGTCTAAGCATTTAAATGTATAAATTTCCTACGAAACACTTTTTGTGGCATCCCACAAATTTTGATATGTTGTAGTTTTATTTTAATTTAGTTTAAAATGTTCTAAATACTAATTTTGATCTCTTTCTTGACAAATGAGTTATTTGGACATGCTTTTTAATTTTTAAATATTTGTAAATGCTTGTGTGTTTTTCTTACTGATTTCTAATTCAACTCCGATGTGGTGGGAGAAGATACTTTTAAATTTGTGGATTTCTCTATGACCCAGAATATTTTTATCTTCATAAATGTTGTATATTTTCTGGAATATAATGTGTATGTATGTGTATGCACAGGAGCAGGATGTAATTTCTTGTAAATATTAGTTATGTTAATTCAATTAAGTGAAAGTGTTAGTCATTCAGTCATGTCTGACTCTTTGTGACCACATAGACTGTAGCTTGCCAGGCTCCTCCATCCATGGGATTCTCCAAGCAAGAATACTGGAGTGGGTTGCCATTTCTTCCTCCAGGGGATCTTCCTGACCCAGAGATGGAATCCAGGTCTTCTGTGTTACAGGAAGATTCCTTACAATCTGAACCACCAGGGAAGACCTAATTCAAGTAAAATATTGATTAACTCATATATATTTACTGGGTATTTTGTATTTGTAATAGAAAGGAAAATTAAAATCTGGAAGTCATATTATGGATTTGTCTATTTCTTCATTTAATTCTGTATATTCTTGCCTTGTGTATTTTGAAGCTTATCAGGTGCAGAAACATTTAAGATTTTTATGTCTTATTATTCCTTCTTGGTCATTTAACGTTTTAGATATCTCTCATTATTTTATGTTCTTTGTCCTGAAATCTATTTTATCTAATATCAGTAAAGTCACTCCAGCTTTCTTGTGATTAGTGTTTATATGTTATTTTGCTTTTTATCTAAGTCATAGTGCATATAGCTGGATCATGCTCTTTTAATCAATGTGACATTGTTGCCATTTAATTATAGAGTTTACTCTAATTACACTTAAAACATATATGAATATGATTATAAGTCTGTTTTCTTGTCATTTTTTCCTTTTGTCTTACTTAGTTTTATTTTTTTCCTGCCTTCTGTTGGATACACTGAATCTTTTGTCGCTCCAAATATTCTTTCTGATTTATTTACAGCTTTAATAATATCTAGATCAAAACATGTATCCTAACTTAATCTATTGAATTAATGTAAAATCTCTTTACATATAAGAACATCACAATAGTATGCTTGTATTTACTTTCTTCTGTCTTCTGCAGTAGCTGTTGTCATATATTTCATTCCTACATATATTTTAAAACTTACGTTATCTTATATTTTGGTTTGCTCTTTTGTTTTAGATAGTAATTATAATTAAAATAATTTTAAATGAAAATGCATTTCTAATTTCTAGATACTTAGCATTTCAGGTACTCTTTATTCCTTTGTATGATCTGAATTCCATTTTCCATCATTACTCTTCAGACAGAAGAAATTTAATATTTTTATAGTACAGACCTGCTTGTGATAAATTCTCTCAGCATGTATTTGATAGTGTCTTTATCTTATCTTCAATTTTAAAGAATATTTTACTGCACATACAATTCTAGACTCATGAAATTCTTTTCTTTCAACACTTTAGAAGTGTGGCCCGACTGTCTTCTAGATTACTTTGTTTTTTATAAAAAGCTTGTGTTCAANCTATTTGAGGTTTTTTGTATTTCCATACAAATTGTGAAATTATTTGTTCTAGTTCTCTGAAAAATACTGCTTTTTAAAATACAAACTTTAAAATAAATATAGCCAGAGCTAGGATGCCTCATTCCACCTAGTCCACACCACATCTCAGTTTTTACAGGCAGAGCTAACACCAATGCTTTAGTCTCAGACAAAGCATCTGTCTTGAGTCCCAGGTTTCCACCTGGTGAATTAAGTAGCACCCTCTCTCTTTTTAGACCTTGCACTGGAATGCCCCAAGCAGATGCTCCAGCCTCCCTTGCCTTTGGACATATTCTGCTCTACAGAACCAAGCAGGACTGCCTTGCCAGAAGATTCCTAGCCCCAAAGAAATCAGTCACCCAGGACCCACCTGACTTGAAAAGTGTTTAAGGAGTTCACTCTTGCAGAAGCCACAAAGCTTCCAATCCAATAATCTGTGATCAAAACACTTAAGAAGTCAGAGATACCCAACAGCCAATATTCTATGCTCCTTCTCAAATTTTCCAACCCCTTCAAAATTTTCACTTTTGTTACCTTTTCTTTATCTTTACTAAGGCCTGCCATAGGGTGAGAGGGAGGTAGATGGCGTCTACCTNCCAATAATCTGTGATCAAAACACTTAAGAAGTCAGAGATACCCAACAGCCAATATTCTATGCTCCTTCTCAAATTTTCCAACCCCTTCAAAATTTTCACTTTTGTTACCTTTTCTTTATCTTTACTAAGGCCTGCCATAGGGTGAGAGGGAGGTAGATGGCGTCTACCTTACTCTTTAGTCAAGAGACTCCCCCTACCACTCCATGCCTGCTTCTATGGCGAAAAAAAAAAAAAAAAAAAGGGGGTTCTCTTGGTATTACTAAGGGTCCTTAAGCGCATTTCTTAATCTGCTTGAACCCCAACTTCCATGTCTGTCAATTTCAGGGCTATTACAAAGACTAGAAATGGTGTGAAAAATGCATTAGCATCCTAACTAATCAACAAAGCTGCTCTGGTTTCCACTGCTCATTCTATGTACATCTCTCAGTTAATTCCCTATCTGCCTTTCCATGTCTTTCTGAACTCTCAAATCCATATTGCACCCCACAGCTCTTCCTTATGAAGATACATGTGAGAAGACAGGAAGTTCATTTCTGGTTTTTATGGTAAGTACTATCTCTTATTGGGGAAGGTAATGGCAACCCACTTCAGTATCCTTGCCTGGGAAATTCCTTGGACAGCGGAGTCTGGTGGACTATAGTCCATGAGGTTGCAAGAGTCATGACTGAACAACCAATACAATATCACTTATAAGATGAGCTTTTCCAATTTCTAATTCCTGGCTAAGGAAATAAAGAAAATAAGCCTCAGATCTGACATTACACATGAGCATATTCAGCAGCATCAATCTCAGGACTGATGTCTAGTCTCACTTTATAATCAGTAGGACACATTTTACTGTAACATCATAGACAGCGAGATGAAAGGGAATTGAAACTCAAAGAAGCCTCCTACCCCTTGGTCATAGCAATTTCCCCTGTGTTGCTTAATTATCCTTACCCTGCACTTATCACATTGCTCTGATTTATCGTACTAGAATAATTACACTTCTACTCTGCCAGTCACTCAACCCAGAGGTGTAGTTAGGTTGAACAGATCTGGCCTTGGAGTGACAGGGTGGGCACAAGCCAGAAGGTGGGGTCTGTAGGGTCTGAAGTTGGAAAAAAGGCAGAAGTATACTTTCACCATCTTCTCATAGAGTCTCTGGTGTTACTGCCAGTTCAGCCTCTGAAATTTCTTCATCATAATTTTGACAACTGTAATCTTAATTTTTTTTAATTATTGAAAGTTATCATTTTTAGAGATTGTTCTTTTCCTGATCACCTTCTAGTTATGTTTCTGACATATGCCCACTTCTACTTTTCTGATATGTTCATTTATAATCAAGGGAGATATTTAGAGATACTAGCAATTTTCTCCTCAACCTATATATCATGATTGTCCCTGAATCTCTCCAACAAGGAACCATATAATAAAATATAACGGGCCATCTCCAGAACCAAGACAACATTTAGAGACTCAGCTCTGAAATTACTCATTACTGTTTATCTGTATTTATAAATTATAAACTGAGGCTTAGTTTTTCATCTGTAATGGGGAAAATAATATCAAATTTATAGGATTACTGATACTATAACATAACAAACATAGGAGTATTGATATTATAACTTTGCAAATGGTAACCCCCATAAACCACACATGTCATCTGTGATTTTAGTTTATTTAATTGTAACTAGATAAATAAAGGTGACAGGCACACTATTTGGTAGACAAGGCTGGACACCACCACCAGAAAGCCAGCATGACCTTAAAAATAGCTTCTTAAATCTTCTAAAATGCACTGCCCAACTGAAAGTCACACCATGAGAATGGAGAAATGATTGAATTCTTAGCAAATATGCAATGATACTGTAAAGATTGTGGCCATTACTAATGAAATGTTTGCAAAGGGTAAACATCTTCCAACTGTTAGCAAATCAAATCAAATATGAGAATGGCGGAAGGTCACCCAGTATTTGAAAGACAAACTAAGTGATAATTGTAAGGAAACCAATTAGAAGACTGACAAACCCCAAATGGTTTAATGTTATATAAAAGCTACTATTTAAAACTCAACAGTTTTAAATTCAGAAAATAGGGATCTTGGAAATTCTCTAGCCAAATCTTCCTTGTGGCCCAGAGTTACGAAGTGATTTGCTGCCCAAGGTCACACAAAAACCTTGAGTGAGAATCTAGATAGTTACATGTGATACTTAAGCTCATATTTAAAACAAAAAATGTTTAACTAAAATGGCTGTTATATATGATAAACTACTAAAGTCTTTTTTCTGTTGTATATGAAAATGTGTTCATTGCTCAGTCATGTGTGACTCTTTACAACCCCATAGACCGTAGCCCACTAGGCTCTTCTGTCCATGGAATTCTCCAGGCAAGAATTACTGGAGTGGGTTGCCATTTCCTTCTCCAGAGAATGTTCCCAACCCAGGGATAGAACCTGGGTCCCCCTCATTGCAGGCAGATCCTTTACCATCTGAGCCACCAGTTGTATATGAAAAACTCCTAAATATTCACTGTTTATTAAGAGTGATGCATTATGGATAGGATTTTATATACATCATCTCATGTTTTTCCGCTCAGCACCCAGTGAGGGTGAACAACTATGTTTTCCAGTTAAGAGGTGAGGAAACTGAAGCTTTGAGAGGTCAGTTGCTGTTGCTGTTGCTCAGTCACTAAGTCGTGTCTGACACTTTGCAACTCCATGAACTGCACCATACAGGCTCCTCTATCTTCCATTATCTCCTGGAGTTTGTTCAAATTCATGTCCATTGAGTTGGTGATGCTGTCTAACCATCTCATCCTCTGGTTCAAAGTCACAGAACCTGTAACAAGAGTCAGGCTTCTAATCCAGGTTTGCCTGATTCTATAGCTGCTGCTTTTGTATTCTTTCTTTTATTCTCAGTCTTTGCAATGATCAGTTATTACAATACCGTACTAACCAGACACCTTTGTATTTCACAAGAAAACTTAAGGCAGTCCAGGGTGGAACCTTTCTGATGCATTATTGCTAAGACTAAAATATAACCCCCAGCAAGGTCAATGGCCACTTTTCCCATTTTGAGCTGTTTTGAACTATTGAATTCTATAGAGCTTCAGCAAGGCTATTCAAAAACGCATCAAAACTACAGAGCAAGACAAAGCCCTCCTTGGACCATAGGAATATCCAATATGTTCCTACAAGTATTGTGAGAAAAAAAAAAAAACTGAAAACAAAGAGCCCCTCTGGTGGAGTGAAAGACATCCCAGAATTAAAGTTAGGAAGTCTGACGCAGTGCTACCACTTCATACCCCTGTGACCTTAAAACAAGACTTAACCTCACCCATAAATTGAGACAAGGCTTTGAAAGAGTAAAATGAAGGAATTTTAAGGTCCCTTGAAAAGTTATGAAAATAAATCATAAATAAATTTTTATAGAATATATCATCCTATCAAAGAATAACATAATATAGAGGAATGTACTTTGTGTCAAGTTTAAAAAATCATCTCTGCCTTCAAGGAGTTGATAAGCTAAGCAGTAAAAAACAAGATATGCAAAAATGAAACAAAAATTAGACATCCAGTTTTCTTTCCCCATAATTTTCAGGTTACACATAATGCTGGCATATTTGAAATAAAGCATTTCTTGTGCCTTTTGAAACTTTTTCTTTTTTTATAAATTTCTTTTTGACTGGGCTGGGTCTCCATTGCTGTGCAAGCAGGCTTGCTCTAGTTGTGGTGAGCAGTGGATATTCTCTAGTTGTGGGTGCACAGCTTATTATGGTGGCTTCTCTTGCTGCAGAGCACAGGCTCAAGGGAGAATGGGCTGCATAGTCATAGCTCATGGACTCAGCCACCCCTACTGCATATGGAATCTTCCCAGACCAGAGATCAAACCTTTGTCCCTTGCATTGATAAACAGACTCTCAACCACTGAATCACCAGGGAAGTCCTTGAAATTTTTTCTTAGGATAAGCTCTAATTTAAAATTACACCTACATTTTACTGGTTTATAGTAACTATTGCTGTAATAATTAAGCATCTCAAAACTAAGTGGCTTACAATAACAATCACTTTTTCATTATTCTTTAAGTTGACTGGGCTCAGCCAGACAGTTCTTTCTGTGGGTCTCTTAGGTGGTTGCAGCAGCCAGTAGCTGGTGCTGGAATATTTCCAAGGCTTCTTCACTGACAAGTTTAGTGAGGCCACAGTTAATGCTGGCTGTGGACTGAGACCTCATATAAGGCTCTTGCCCATAACATGTACACATGGCCTCTCCACATGGCTTCTCTATGTATGCTCTGCATCCTCATGACACGGCACCTGTATTTCAAAAGCAAGTGCTTGGTTGCTCAGTCGTGTCTGACTCTTTGTGATTCTGTAGACTGTAATCCACTATGTTCCTCTGTCTATGGGATTTCCCAGGCAAGAGTACTGGAGTGGGTTGCCATTTCCTACTCCAGGGGATCTTCCCAACCCAGGGATGAAACTCAGGTTTCTTGCATTTCTTGCACTGGCAGGCAGGTTCTTTACCTCTAGCACCACCTGGGAAGCACCCCAAGAAATCTATGCAGAAGCCACATTGCTTTTCATGACCTAATATCAGAAACTGCATAGCATAACTTTGGCTATAGTCTCAGACCAACCCAGATTCAAAAACACAAAGAGAGTGAATGTAATCATTTCTCCTCAATAGAAGGAGTGTAAATGTCATATTAGAAGAAGAGCATGATGCATGGAAGATCATGCTGCAGTCATCTTGGAAAACACAACACACTACAAGGTATAATAAGCAGGATTCAAAGGTCTACTACACTTAATGAATATGTGTTAGGTGTATGTGCATATAAGCAAAAGGAATATACAAAAAGAAAGTTCTGTCCAACTAGGATATTAGAGTAAAAGAATTATGTCCTTCTCCCAAATGTATGTTTTTGTTACCCTGTGTTTTCTTTCAAAATGCTCACCATGATATCAGATTGTTTGTGTTCTCCAGTGTGTCCATGTTGAAGAACTCAGGTGGGAAATAAGGACTTAAGCTCCCATGGTTGTATAGGACCTAGGTGGAAGATTAAGAGGCTAAGCCTTTGTTCTTTAGGTGACAAGAGGTCAAAGACATCCATTGAAAGGGTCAGCCTACCTGAAGAAATGCTTCAGAAAGATGCATCTTAAACTTGGTATGGAGAAAGGGGAATGGAGGCCTCTCCAGGCAAAGACAGTGGTTCAGACTCTACTGTGAAAGACCACTAGAGAGGTGCAAAGGTTTCAGAAGAGTGGGAGCAAGAAGAAAGGAAAGGAAGTGGAAGAAGGCAAACACATTCCACAGGAGAAGGGACTATGGTCTGGAGGCTGGAGAGCTGTGCAGGATGAGTTTGCTGGCCCACATACCTGAGAGAATCTGTGAATTACTCACAGACCTAAATGGGAAAGTTGAGTAAGGGGCAAGACACAAGTTTTGGGGGAAACAATGGGAAAAACTTGTTCCTCTTTTTTCTTTATCTTTTCTTTCAAACCCAGCTCTTTACTAATGTGTTTTGAAGATACAGGCACAGAGATGTGTTTGTGATCTATGCTACTCTCAGTCCTGGTATGCACAAAGTTTGGTTTGAGCCCTCCGAGCATCTCTGGCAGGTATGGGGTTTGATTCTAAATGCAATTTTGACCCTCCTACCATATTGCTGGGGCTTCTCCTTTGTCCTTGGATGTGGGGTATCTCTTTTTGGTGGGATCCAACATTCTCTTGTCAATGGTTGTAATTTTGGAGTTCTTGCAGGAAAAGATGAGCACACATCCTTCTACTCCGCAACCTTGGGTAAGCTCCCATACCTGCCAGAGATGCTCAGAGTGCTCAAACAAAACCTTGTGCACACCAGGAGGTGCCACAGAGACTGAGAAAGACCTGCCTTTGAGTATTTGAGTGTCTTCTGCAGAGGTATGGGTCAGCAGTGGCCTGCTGCAGGGGCAGTGGCTCTGGGTATGGCAGACCTGGGTGTGGCATAAGCCCTCTTGGAGGAGGTCACCATTAACCACACCATCGAGCCACCAGATCTTACACACGACTGGCGAAACAGACTCCTGGAGGGCACAAACAAAACCTTGTGCACACTAAGATCCAGGAGAAAGGAGCAATGACCCCACAAGAGACTGACCCAGACTTGTCTTTGAGTGACTAGGAGTCTCTGGTGGAGGCATCGGTTGGCAGTAGCCTGCTGAAGGGCTGGGAGCACTGAGTACAGCAGTACATGCATGGGACCTTTTTAAGGAGGTGGCCATTATCTTAATTAACCTCAAATGCTGGACTGGAAGAAACACAAGCTGGAATCAAAATTGCTGGGAGAAATATCAATAATTTCAGATATGCAGATGACACCACCCTTATGGCAGAAAGTGAAGAGGAACTAAAGAGCCTCTTGATGAAAGTCAAAGAGGAGAGTGAAAAAGTTGGCTTAAGGCTCAACATTTGGAAAACGAAGATCATGGCATCCAGTCCCACCACTTCATGGAAAATAGACGGGAAACAGTGGAAACAGTGTCAGACTTTATTTTTCTGGGCTCCAAAATCACTGCAGATGGTGACTGCAGCCATGAAATTAAAAGACACTTACTCCTTGGAAGAAAAGTTATGACCAACTTAGATAGCATATTCAAAAGCAGAGATATTACTTTGCCGACTAAGGTCCATCTAGTCAAGGCTATGGTTTTTCCAGTGGTCATGTATGGATGCAAGAGTTGGACTGTGAAGAAGGCTGAGCACCAAAGAATCGATGCTTTTGAACTGTGGTGTAGGAGAAGACACTTGAGAGTCCCTTGGACTGCAAGGAGATCCAACCAGTCCATTCTGAAGGAGATCAGCCCTGGGATTTCTTTGGAGGGAATGATGCTGAAGCTGAAGCTCCAGTACTTTGGCCACATCATGCGAAGAGTTGACTCATTGGAAAAGATTCTGATGCTGGGAGGGATTGGGGACAGGAGGAGAAGGGGACGACTGAGGATGAGATGCTGGATGGCATCACTGACTTGATGCGCGTGAATCTGAGTGAACTCCAGGAGTTGGTGATGGACAGGGAGGCCTGGCGTGCTGCAATTCACCGGGTTGCAAAGAGTCGGACATGACTGAGTGACTGAACTGAACTGAACTGATAGTTTGGTCTCAGGTCACACAACAGGGAGAGAAAACAGCCCCTCCCATCAACAGAAAATTGGATGAAAGATTTACTGAGCATGGCCCCGCCCATCAGAGCAAGACCCAGTTTCCCCCAAGTTAGTCTCCCCCATCAGAAAGCTTGCATAAGCTTCTTATCCTTATTCCTCAGAGGGCAGAGAGAATGAGAACCAAAATCACAGAAAACTAATCAAACTGATCACACGGACCACAGCTTGTCTAACTCAAAGAACCAATGAGTCATGCCATGTAGGGCCACCCAAGATAGATGGGTCATGGTGGAGAGTTCTTACAAAACATGGCAAACCACTTCAGTATTCTTGCCTTGAGAACCCCATGAACAGTATGAAAAGGCAAAAAGATAGAACACTGAAAGAGGAACTCCCAGGTCAGTAGGTGCCCAATATGCTACTGAAGAAGAGTAGAGAAATAACTCCAGAAAGAATGAAGAGAAGGAACCAAAGCAAAAACAACACCCCACTGTGGAAATCACTGGTGATGGAAGTAAAGTCCAATGCTGTAAAGAACAATATTGCAAAGGAACCTGAAATGTTAGGTCCATGAATCAAGGTAAATTGGAGGTCAAATAGGAGATGGTAAGAGTGAACATCAACATTTTAGGAATCAGTGAACTAAAATGGACTGGAATGGGTGAATTTAACTGAGATGACCATTAATCTACTACTGTGGGCAAGAATCCCTTAGAAGAAATGGAATAGTCCTCATAGTTAACAAATAGTCCAAAATACAGTTCTTGGGTGCAGTCTCAAAAATGAAAGAATGATCTTTGTTCATTTCCAAGGCAAACCATTCAATATCACAGTAATCCAAGTCTATGTCCCAACCACTAAAGCCAAAGAAGTTGAAATTGAACAGTTTTATGATGATCTACAAGAACTTCTAGAACTAACACCCCCCAAAAAGATGTCGTTTTCATTATAAGGGACAGGAATGCAAAAGCAGGAAGTCAAGAGATACCTGGAATAACAAGCAAATTTGGCCTTGAAGTACAAAATGAAGCAAGGCAAAGGCTGACAGAGTTTTGCCAAGAGAACGCACTGGTTCTAGCAAAAACCCTCTTCCAACAACACAGGAGAAGACTCTATATGCATGGACAATCACCAGATGGTCAATACCAAAATCAGATTAATTTTATTCTTTGCACAGAAGGTGGAAAAGCTTTATACAGTCAGCAAAACAAGACTGGGAGCTGACTGTGGCTCAGATCATGAACTCCTTATTGCCAAATTCAGACTTAAATTGAAGAAAGTAGGGAAAACCACTAGACCATTCAGGTATGACCTAAATCAAATCCCTTACAATTATACAGTGGAAGTGACAAATAGATTCAAGGGATTAGATCTGATAGACAGAGTGCCTCAAGAACTATGGACAGAGGTTCATGACATTGTACAGAAAGCAGTGATCAAGACCATCCCCAAGAAAAAGAAATGGAAAAATACAAAATGATTATCTGAGGAGGCCTTACAAATACCTAAGAAAAGAAGAGAAATGAACAGCAAAGGAGAAAAAGAAAGATATACCCATCTGAATGCAGAGTTCCAAAGAATAGCAAGGAGAGATAAGAAAGCCTTCCTCAGTGATCAGTGTAAAGAAATAGAGGAAAACAATAGAACGGGAAAGACCAGAGATCTCTTCAAGAAAATTAGAGATATCAAGGGAACATTTCTTGCAAAGATGAGCACAATAAAGGACAGAAATGGTATGGACCTAATAGAAGCAGAAGATATTAAGAAGAGTTGGCAACAATACACAGAAGAACTATACAAAAGAGATTTTCATGACCCAGAAAACCACATTGGTGTGATCAACCACCTAGAGCCAGACATCCTGGAATGCAAAGTCAAGTGGTCCTTAGGAAGCATCACTACAAATAATAAAGGTAGTTGAGGTGATGGAATTCCAAATGAGCTATTTCAAATCCTAAAAGATGATGCTGTTAAGGTGCTGCACTCAATATATCAGCAAATTTGGAAACTGAGCAGTGGCCACAGGACTGGAAAAGGTCAGTGTTTATTCCAATCCCAAAGAAATACAATGCCAAAGAATGTTCAAACTACCACACAATTGCACTCATTTCACATGCTAGCAAAGTAATGCTCAAAATTCTCCAAGTCAGGCTTCAACAGTACATGAACCGTGAACTTCCAGATGTTCAAACTGGATTTAGAAAAGGTAAAGGAACCAGAGATCAAATCTCCAACATTGATTGGATCATAGAAAAAGCAAGAGATTTCCAGAAAGAAAACTAATTCTGCTTTATCGACTATGCCAAAGCCTTTGACTGTATGGATCACAAAAAATTATGGAAAATTTTTCAAGAGATCAGAATACCAGACCACCTTACCTGCCTCCTGAGAAATCTGTATGCAGGTCAAGAAACAACAGTTAAAACTGGACATGGAATGGACTGGTTCCAGATTGGGAAAGGAATACATCAAGGCTGTATATTGTCAACCTGCTTATTTAACTCTATGCAGAGTAAATCATGAAAAATGCTGGGCTGGATGAAGCACAAGCTGAAATGAAAATTGCCGGGAGAAATATCAATAACCTCAGATATGCAGATGACACCACCCTTATGGCAGAAAGCAAAGAGGAATTGAAGGAACTGATGAAAGTGAAAGAGGAGAGTAAAAATTTGGTTTAAAATGCAACATTCAGAAAACAAAGATCATGGCAACTGTCCCATCACTTCATGGCAAATAGATGGGGAAACAATGGAAACAGTGACTATTTTGGGGGCTCCAAAATCACTGCAGATGGTGACTGAAGCCATGAAATTAAAACACGCTTACTTCTTGGATGAAAAGCTTGAACCAACCTAGATAACATATTAAAAGGCAGAGACATTAGTTTGCTAACAAAGGCCCATCTAGTCAAAGTTACATTTTTTTTGCAGTAGTCATTTAGACATGAGAGTTGGACTATAAAGAAAACTGAGCACTGAAGAACTGATGCTTTTGAACTGTGGTGTTGGAGACTCTTGAGAGTCCCTTGGACTGCAAGGAGATCCAACCAGTCCATCCTAAAGGAAATCAGTCCTGAATATTCATTGGAAGGACTGATACTGAAGCTGAAACTCCAATACTTTGGCCACCTGATGTGAAGAACTGACTCACTGGAAAAGATCCTGATGCTGGGAAAGATTGAAGGCAAGAGGAGAACGAGATGACAGAGGATGAGATGATTGGATGGCATCACCCACTTGATGGACGCGAGTTTGAGCAAGCTCTGGGAGTTGATGATGGACAAGGAAGTCTGGTGTGCTGCAGTTCATGGGGTCGCAAAGAATTGGACACGACTGAGCAACTGGACTGAACTAAACTGACCAGTGTCTTCATTTTCAAACTTACATACTCACCACCTCCATGCCTTCATCTCTCATTCAAAATTTATTTTCCACCGAATGGTTTCTACTTGTATTTCAGGTCTCAGCTTAAAAATGTTTTCCTTGGGAAAAGCCCTCCTTTGCTCTCAGATGTAATCAGATTCTCCGGTTAAACTCAGGCTCAGCACACTGCAGGGCTCCTTCACACACTCGTCATTATTTAAGTATCTGTGAAAAGATGCTGGTGCCAGTGTTCCTCACTAGAACAGGAGCTCCCCTGGGAGCAGCTGATCCTAGATGTCTCCTCAAGAGTTATCCCCAGTGCCATTCACCGCACCTGGCATGTGACTGCTGCTCGGTAACTGTCGCCTGGCTCAACATTTCCTGGGGCTGGATGCTACCCATTTAAACCTCCAGGGGACAGAGGTCAAGCAGAGGCGGCCAGGTGGTGAAGACTCTGGTAAATTACAGCAGAATCCCATAAAGCATTCAATCCCCCTCAAAAGCATAGCAAGACAAAACAAAAACAACAATGCGTACTAAATAAAACATATCTTCCACTGTCTCCTGCTCATGGGCAACCTTATAAGTCTGATTCAACTTGTATTGTCTCAGGTAGAATTGCCTGTTTACTAGGCAAGAGTCAATCAAATAGCATTCATAACCAATGAGGAACTTCCAGGGGGCGCTCTGATTTAATACAACTTTCATTAACCCTGTTCTAATATGAATACTGAACATCAGCAAAGGATGATATTTAAATGCAGTCACACAGCGTGACAGATGTGCATTCTTAATTTTTTAATTTTAAAAATAATACAAGTATAACCAAAACTTAAAGCCATGTTAGAACATATACATTGCGCCTCACACTTGCACTTTCCACCCCCTAAAGCAACTAAAGTAAGTGGTTTCTTCTATGTTTTTCTGGTAACTTCCTGTTTCCACATGTCATCTACCACATCTTCCTACAATCCTCTTCTACTCACTGAATGTAGGAGCTAGAGAGAAACGTAAGCATCGCCCACTCCAATCCATTCATTTTACAAATAAATAAATTGGGGCAAATGACCTACTTTGCAGATCACACAACTGGTTGTTAGAGACAGAAATAAATGCAGTAAGAACCCAAACTCACCTAAGCACCATCCAGTGCTTTTCCCCTGTCACCATATCATCTAAAATGAAGCTCAAGGTGACTTTTAAAATTGCAACACTATGAAACTATTAGATACAAGAATACTTTTCATTATGTAACTATTTTGATATAAAATATAAATACACATGCAGATAAACATTCTCATACATTGTTTTTCTTTAATTTTGGGCATGACCCAGACTGGGATCTGAAATTTGATCCCTTGCTAATGAGGGATAACTAAAAGGCAAAGATTTAATGATAGAAATTGTTTATAGTTGGCCACAAATAATGCAGTAATGGAATATTTATTGATCCCAGGTTCAACAGTCCAAATGAGTGATGAAGGAGGAAATGCCTGCCACTTTCTGAAGCCTCACACACAAGTGCCATCCACCCTCTTAAGGGAACGTGCTAAAGAATAGAGTCAAAATTGACAGAGCTATCTGGACATTCCAGGCTGACTTATTTGCAAGATGGTTCTTTTCGCAGATTCCCAGGATAGAAGAGACATAATATTAGGCTTTGTACATTGAAAATAATAATAATAATAATGTGACCTTGCTTCTTGTTACTGCTGTCAAACTTAAGAAAACAAATAGGTGTTAAAATGGTCTGAAATATAAGTTCATTTTATGTCCCATCTGTCTCACTAACTACTAACACTCCTCCTCTGAAGACCTTCAGAATCCCTGTACCACTGTGCTTTGTCTGCACTTTAGTTTCCTCAGAGCTCTAGGGAAGATTCAAACCTACAACCTCAATGCCTTTTTCCCTCCCCCACGCCTCCCTGGCACAAGCGCTGAACAGAAACCACCTTGCTGCCTCCGTTTAATCACAGAACGATAATATTTCACCATAACAGAGGGGCTGTTTGTGCTTTATCTTTTACTGCGTTTTTATGGGGAGCAATATATTTTCTTCCTTTCCTCCCCTGATACTGTAACAATCTTTCCTAAATTAAATATGTAACAAATTTCTCATATGACTTTATTCCCAAGCTCTTTTTAAACCATCATTAAATATCTTCATGCTGTTTGACAGTTATTCCTCATCAGTGTGTTACCTTAGAGACTGCAGGCTGTAATGGGAGGTTTAAAGCATGCAGATGGAGAAGAAGAACACTGAGGATATTGAGGGGGGGCGGGCAGGTAGTAACTTGAACCACCCCCCACAGTCAGCTGGAATAAACACCAGGAGACCAGAAAGGTACACATTTGAGAAACAAAGTTCATCCTATTTATCTTTGTATGCCTCGGACCTCTGTATGTTCCAGGCATAGCAAGATTCTGGAGATATTTGGAGGAAGGAAAAAGGGACAAGAGAGAATGATAAAAGAGAATGGTAGAAGAGGTAAATGTGGGGGGGGGGGG
>SJYA01000209.1:739201-941822 GCA_006410615.1 Neotragus moschatus
GGTCGGGGGGGGGGGGGGTGGGGGGGGGGTGGGGGTGGGGGGGGGGGGGGGGCGGGGGGGTGGGGGGGGGGGGGGGAGGGGTTAGGAGGCCAAAGTTTGGGGAGGTGTTCAATAGGGAAAAAAGACAAATGGAAAGACAGAAATTTGAAGAAGTCTTTCACTTATTCACTGATTTGATCCAACACAAAACAAACATAGATGGCAAAGTGTTTCCTCAAGGGCTGTAGGTCCTGAAGCAAATGACACTCTACAGAGCAGACCGTGGCCTCCCCCCAGGCCTGAGACCACACTCTGCCATGGACAGAGGCAGCTGTGACCCCAGGGGCATCCTGGCAGGCAGGAAGAAGGGCTCAGGGGAGGCTTCAGAGTTGAACCACATTAGCAAAGGTGGCAATCACTGAACTAGGGGAAATGTGACCATAGTAACATTAAACTCCATGCTATCTGGAGGAAATTACACAGACCAGAAAGAAACACTAATCTGTCTAGTAGCTGTAACTATCTGGATTTATGGATCACATCTCTGAGCTTAACTGAAAGACAAGGAAACAGATTAGGCTTAGAGATTGACTATAGTCACAGCTGCTGTGTGTCAGCTTTAATTTGTAGCCATTCTCTTCGACACACAGTCTTTGTAGTGTTGAGTGAGAACTGGTTAGGCTTCTAAGTGCCTAATTCATATGACTTTTGCTGATGTCTGGACTTCACCTAATGTACCACTTAAAATAAAAATCTGGATACAAGAGCTATATTTAAGTTTCTTTTAGGTAACAAAATTGTATAAGATAGTGCTACTTTGGCACTTTTTATTTCTAGAGTCAATCCATACATCTATGGATGCAAAAATCAATCATAGAAGAGGGAAGGAATATTTTGATCAATTTTTAGTGAATAATCTACTTCAGCCAATATTTCCTCACAATCACATATACTACTGTCCACAGGAATATTTTTTTGTGTTAGATTTCCCATCAGGTTCTGATATTGTTTATGGCAAATGGTGATGGTCTACTCATAATAGAATGAACTCTCACCTGTGGCATTTTCTCAGCTATTTGAAGGGTCTAGGACGCAGCTTGGAACAAAAATATAGAGCTTACTGGAATTCAAAGGAGCTGGTTCTTCTATACTATAAGTGAAGTATAACCTTTAAAATTGTATTAAAATTTTTTTTAATTACAAGAAAACCCCCAAACAACCCAATCAAAAAGTGGGGAGAAGGTCTAAATAGATATTTCTCCAAAGAAGACATACAGATGGCCAACAGGCACACAAAAAGATGAGCATTACTAATTTCAGAGAAATACAAATCAAAATCACAGTGAGGTATCACTTCACATCAGTCAGAATGGCTATCCTAAAAAATGTCTGCAAATAATAAATGCCAGAGGGAACGAACATTTATGTGCAGAGAAATGGGAACCCTCCTACACTGTTGTTGGAATGTTAAATTGATGCAGCCATTATGAAAAACAATATGAAACTTCCTTAAAAACTGCAAAAAGCGCTACATTTTGATCCAACAATCCCTTTCCCAGGCATATATGTAGAAAAAATTAAAACTTTAATTTGAAAAGATACATGCACCCCAATGTTCATGGTAGCAACTATTTATAATAGCCAAGACATGGGAGCAACCTAAATGTCCATCAACAGATGAATGGATAAAGAAGATGTTGTGTATATATATATACACACACACAGAGAATGGAATATTATTCAGCCATTATATAAGAATGAATCATTGGCATTTGCAACAACATGGAAGGACCTAGAGAATATCATACTAATGAAATCAGTCAAGCAGAGAAAGTCAAACATACGATATCACTATTCCATCATCATCATTCTCATGCTCAGTCGTGTCTGCCTCTTTGTGGCCCCATGGACTATAGCCCTCTCCAGTCCATGGGATTTCCTAGGCAGGAGTACTGGGGTGGGTTGCCGTCTCCTCCTCCAGATGAACTTCTCCACCCAGGGATCAATGCCATCTCCTGCGCCCCCTGCATTGAAAGACAGGTTCTTTATAGCTGAGCCACCAGGGAAGCCTGATAAGCACTATGTAGGGAATCTAAATAAGATTTAAATGAATCCATATACAAAACGGAAACAGACTCACAGACATAGAAAACAAACTTATGATTACCAAGGGGAAAGGGAGGGGTTAGGGATAAGTTGCTGCTGCTGCTAAGTCGCTTCAGTTGTGTCTGACTCTGTGCGAACCCATAGACAGCAGCCCACCAGGCTCCCCCGTCCCTGGGATTCTCCAGGCAAGAATACTGGAGTGGATTGCCATTTCCTTCTCCAGTGCATGAAAGTGAAAGTGAAGTCGCTCAGTCGTGTCCGACTCTTCGCGATCCCATGGACTGTAGCCTACTAGGCTCCTCCGTCTATGGGATTTTCCAGGCAAGAGCATTGGAGTGGGTTGCTGTTTCCTTCTCCAGGGATAAGTTAGGAATATGGAATTAACAAACTACTATAAATAAAATAGGCAATAAGGATTTACTATATAACACAGGGAACTGTATTCAATAGCTTATAATAACTTATAAAAGAAAATAATCTGAAAAGTTTATATATATATATATATAAACTGAATCACTTTCCTGTACATCTGAATAACACAAATGTCTTTATACAAAGCAGAGCAGGTAGAATTCTTAAGTCATGGAATCCCCTACAAATTAAGTCCTAAGGTAGCCAGAAAAGATGTTCAGTCTTGTTTATCTCTGTAATCTCAAGTTTGGGAATAGTGCCTGAAATATAGAGACTCAACATGTGTTGAATTAATATATGGATAACTAAGGGACCAATTTGATCACCTTTAGTTCAGTTCCATTCAGTCGCTCAGTTGCATTTGACTCTTTGTAACCCCATGAACTGCAGCATGCCAGACTTCCTTGTCCTTCACTGTTTTCCAGAGCTTGCTCAAACTCATGTCCATTGGGTTGGTGATTCTATCTAACCATCTCATCCTCTGTTGGCGACTTCTCCTCCTGCTTTCAATATTTCCCAGCAACAGGGTCTTTTCCAATGAGTCAGTTCTTCGCATCAGGTGGCCAAAGTATTGGAGTTTCAGCTTCAGTATCAGTCCATCCAATGAATATTTAGGACTGATTTTCTTTAGGATTGACTCCTTTGATCTCCTTGCAGTCCAAGGAACTCTCAGGAGTCTTCTCCAATACCACAGTTCAAAAGCATCAATTCTTCGGTGCTCATATTTCATTATGGTCCAACTCTCACATTTCCAGCATGACTGCTGGAAAAACCATAGCTTTGACTAGGTGGACCTTTGTCAGCAAAGTAATGGTTCTGCCTTTTAATATGCTGTCTAGGTTTGTCATAGTTTTTCTTCCAAGGAGTAAGCGTGTTTTAATTTCATGGCTGCCATCACCATCTGCAGTGATTTTGGAGCCCAAGAAAATTAAGTCTGTCACTGTTTCCATTTTTCCCCATCTATTTTTCATGAAGTGATGGGACCAGATGCCATGATCTTAGATTTATTTTTTTATTTTTTTTATTGAAGGATAATTGCTTTACAGAATTTTGTTGTTTTCTGCCAAACCTCAACATGAATCAGCCATAGGTATAAATATATCCACTCCCTTTTGAACCTCAATCCCATCTCCCTCCCATCCCACCCTTCTAGGTTGATACAGAGCCCCTGTTTGAGCTTCCTGAGCCATGCAACAAATTCCTATTGGCTATTTTACATGCAGTAATATAAGTTTCCATGTTACTCTTTCCATACATCTTACCCTTTCCTCCCCTCTCCCTATGTCCATAAGTCTATTCTCTATGTCTGTTTCTCCACTGCTGCCCTGTAAATAAATTCCTCAGCATCATTTTTCTAGATTCCATAGATATGTCTTAGAATACGATATTTATCCTTCTCTTTCTGAATCACTTCACTCTGTATAATAGGTTCTAGGTTCATCCACCTCATCAGAACTGACTCAAAAGTATTCCTTTTTATGGCTGAGTAATAGCCCAGTGTGTGTATATACCAGACCTCTTTATCCATTCATCTGTCAATGGACATCTAGGTTGCTTCCACGTTTTAGCTATTATAAATAGTGCTGCAATGAACAGTGGGATACATGTGTCTTTTTCAGTTTTGGTTTCCTCAGGGTATATGCCTAGGAGTGGGATTGCTTGGTCAGGTGGTGGTTTTATTCCTAGTTTTTTAAGGAGTCTACATACTGTCTTCCATAGTGACTATATCAATTTACATTCCCAACAACAGTGCAAGAGCAGTCCCTTTTCTCCACACACTCTTCAGCATTTACTGTAGATTTTTTGATGATGGCTATTCTGATTGGTGTGAGGTGATATCTCATTGTAGTTGTGATTTGCATTTCTCTAATAAATGATGTTGAGCATCTTTTCATGTGTTTGTTAGCCATGTGTATGTCTTCTTTGGAGAAATGTCTGTTTAGGTCATTTCCCCACTTTCTGACTGGGTTGTTTGCTTTTCTGGGATTGAATTGTATGAGCTGCTTGTATATTTTGGAAATTAATCCTTTGTCAGTTGTTTCAGTTGCTATTATTTTCTCCCATTGTGAGGGTTGTCTTTTCACCTTGCTTATAGTATCCTTTGCTGTGCAAAAGCTTTTAAGTTTAATCAGGTCCCACTTGTTTATTTTTGTTTTTATTTCCGTTACTCTAGGAGGCATCCAGTCCCATCACTTCATGAGAAATGGAGCAGGGAACAGTGGAAATAGTGTCAGAATTTATTTTGGGAGGCTCCAAAATCACTGCAGATGGTGACTGCAGCCATGAAATTAAAAGACGCTTACTCCTTGGAAGAAAAGTTATGACCAACCTAGATAGCATATTGAAAAGCAGAGACATTATTATGCTGACTAAGGTCCGTCTAGTCAAGGCTACAGTTTTTCCAGTGGTCGTGTATGGATATGAGAGTTGGACTGTGAAGAAGGCTGAGTGCCAAAGAATTGATGCTTTTGAACTGTGGTGTTGGAGAAGACTCTTGAGAGTCCCTTGGACTGCAAGGAGATCCAACCAGTCCTTTCTGAAGGAGATCAGCCCTGGGATTTCTTTTGGAAGGAATGATGCTAAAGCTGAAACTCATGAAGCTAAAGCTGAAACTCCAGTACTTTAGTCACCTCATGCAAAGAGTTGACTCACTGGAAAAGACTCTGATGCTGGGAGGGATTGGGGGCAGGAGGAAAGGGGGACGACTGAGGATGAGATGGCTGGATGGCATCACTGACTCGATGGATGTGAGTTTGAGTGAACTCCAGAAGTTGGTGATGGATAGGATGGACTGGAGTGCTGTGATTCATGGGTCACAGAGAGTCGGACACAACTGAGTGACTGAACTGAGCTGAACTGAACACTGAATCTGTAGATTACATTTGGTAAAATAGTAATTTTCACAATATTGATTCTTCCTTCCCAGGAACATGGATTATCTCTCCATCTGTTTATGTCATCTTTGTTTCTTTCATCAGTGTCTAATAATTTTCTGTGTACAGTTCTTTTGCTTGATACAATTTCAATTTTCTTAAATTTACTGAAGTTTGATTTGTGACCCAAAATGTGGTCTATCCTGGAGAATGTTCCATGTGCACTTGAGAAGAAGGTGTATTCTGCATTTGGATGGAATGTCCTGATGATATCAATGAGATCCATCTCATCTAATGTATCATTTAAGATTTGTGTTTCCTTATTAATTTTCTGTTTTGATGATCTGTCCATCAGTGTGAGTGTGGTGTTAAAGTTGCCTGCTATTATTGTGTTACTGTCAATTTCTCCTTTTATGTCTCTTAGTGTTTCTCTTATGTATTGAGGTGCTCCTATGTTGGGTGCATAGATATTTACAATTGTTATGTCTTCCTCTTAGATTGATCCCTTGATCATTATGTAGTGTCCTTCCTTATCTCTTGTGATCTTCTTTATTTTAAGGTCTATTTTGTCTGATATGAGGACTTATATTTCAGCTTTCTTTTGCTTCCCATTTGCATGGAAAATATTTTTCCATCCTCTCACTTTCAGTCTATATGTGTCTTGAGGTCCAAAGTGGGTTTCTTGTAGACAGCATATATGTGGGTCTTATTTCTCTATCCATTTAGCCAGTCTGTGTCTTTTGGTTGGAGCATTCAATTCATTTACATTTAAAGTAATTATTGATATATATGTTCCCATTGCCATTTTCTTAATTGTTTGGGGTTGATTGTGTAGATCTTTTTTCTTGTCTTGTATTTCTTGATGATATAAATCCTTTTAACATTTGTTGTAAAGCTGGTTTGGTGGTACTGAATTCTCTTAACTTTTGCTTGTCTGAAAAGCTTTTCATTTCTCCATCACTTTTGAATTAGATCCTTGCCAGATACAATAATCTTGGTTGTGAATTTTCGCCTTTCAGTACTTTAAATATATCTGCCTTTCCCTTCTGGCCTGCAGAGTTTCTGCTGAAAGATCAACTGTTAAGCATATGGGGTTTCCCTTGTATGTTACTTGTTGCTTCTCCCTTGATACTTTTAATATTCTTTCTTTGTGTTTAGTTTTTGTTAGTTTGATCAGTATGTGTCCTGGCTTGTTTCTCCTTGGGTTTATCCTGTATGGAACTCATAGTGCCTCTTGGACTTGACTATTTCCTTTTCCATGTTGGGGAAATTTTCAACTATAATCTCCTCAAAAATTTTCTCATACACTTTCTTTTTCTTCTCCTTCTGGGTCCCTATAGTTTGATGGTTGGTGCATTTGATATTGTCCCAGTGGTCTCTGAGACTATCCTTAGCTCTTTTTATTCTTTTTACTTTATTCTGTTCTTCAGAAGTTATTTCCACCATTTTATCTTCCAGCTCACTGATGCATTCTTCTGCTTCAGATATTCTGCTATTGATTCCTTCTAGAGTATTTTTAATTTTAGTAATTGTGTTGTTTCTGTATGTTTATTCTTTAATTCTTCCATGTCTTTGTTAATTGATTCTTGCATTTTCTCCATTTTGTTTCCAAGGTTTTTGATCATCTTTACTATCATTATTCTGAATTCTTTTTCAGGCAGATTGCCTATTTCCTCTTCACTTATTTGGACTTCTATGTTTCTAGTTTGTTCCTTCATTTGTGTAGTATTTCTCTACCTTTTCATTATTTTCTTTTAACTTATTGTCTTTGAGTTATCTCTTTTTTGCAGGCTTCAAGTTTGAATTCTTTCTTCCTTTTGGTTTTTGCCCTCCTAAGATTGGTCCAGTGGTTTGTGTAAGCTTCCTATAGGGTGAGATTTGTGCTGAGTTTTTTGTTTATTTGTTTGTTTTTCCTCTGATGGGCAAGGCTGAGTGAGGTGGTAATCCTGTCTGCTGATGACTGGGTCTGTATTTTCGTTTTGTTTGTTGTTTAAATGAGACGTCCTGCACAGGGTGCAACTGGTGGTTGTGTGATGCTAGGTCTTGTATTCCAGAGGTTTCCTTTGTGTAAGATCTACTATTTGATACCCCTTAGGGTTAGTTCTCTGGTAGTCTAGGGTCTTAGAGTCAGTGTTCCCACTCCAAAGGCTCAGAGCTTGATCTCTGGTCAGGAATGAAGATTCCACAAATGGTTTGTTATGGCATTAAGTGAGATTAAAACAAATATCCAAAAACAAGAAACCAAAGATGACCCAGACAAATGACAGTTACAAAATCAGGTAAATAACAATTAAAATAATGTAACATACACATATACATATACACCCATGGGCAAAGTCAAAACAGTCCAACAAAAATAAAGTACAGTAGATTGACCCAGAGAACAAAGGAAACCAAAAATTGTATTTAGCAGTTAAGAACAAAACTAACTAAAGCAGAAACTGGAAAACAAAACTAAAGCAAGGTGCCAATTGGGGAATAAAGCAATGAAAATAAAACTAACAAATATGTTGAGAGGAAAGGAAAGAAAGAATAGATATACAAAGTTAAATAGAGATAGATAAAGAAGATTTATATACATTAAATATTAACAGCAAGGGGGAAAGAACAGTAGGAAACACAAATAAAGGAATAGAAAAGTAGAAAAAAATAATAGATTTTAAAAATTAAAATTAAAAACAGAAAAAAAAAAAAGGAAAACCCCACAGAACTGCAAAAGAGGCAGAGGTTTATAACAACAATAAAAAAATGTGACTGAGGGGGGAAAAAAAGAGAGAGAAATAGATCAAAAACTTAAATAGATTTCATAGTGCCAATAAAATTACAACTACAACAGAGAGGGGGGAAAAGGAAAAAATAAATCCAAAAGAATCTACAGAACAAGTCAAGACAAGAATAGTAAATGTTTTTCTTAAGTCACTGCTGTCAGAGTCCTTTCCCTTTCTGGAAGTCACAATCCACCTCATCTTCCTAGGATGCCCTCCAACACAGTGCTGATATCTGGACTTGCTATGGGGGCAGCTCAGATTCTAATCTGTTCCTACTCTTGTGTGTTCTTGCCTCTAATGTCCACAGCTATCAGAACTAGTGTATTTTCTTTTGTGGGTGCTTTCAATGAACTTTTATACATTCCATAGACACAGAGTCTGCCTAGTTGATCATGTGGATTTAATCTGCAGCTTGTACAGCTGGTGGGAAGGTTTTGGGTCTTCTTCCTTAGCCAGACTGCCCCTGGATTTCAACTGTGGTTTTATTTCTATCTCAGCATGTAGGTCATCCACTGGGGTTTATTCCTGAGCTGCCCAGGAAGACTTGGGTTTGCCCCTGTGAGGGCCATGTGTGGAGGTGATGCAGCTGCTTGGCTTGCAGGGGTTCTTGCAGCACCAGGTACTCAGGGGAGTTGGCGGCTAGGGCAGCAGGAAATATAGTGCTCTAGAAGGGTATGGAAACCAGTATTGGCCAATATGGTCCAGTATTCTTGCCAGGAGAACCCCACTCCCTGACAGAGAAGCCTGGCAGGCCACAGTCTACAGGGTTGCAAAGAGCCAGATGCTACCAAAGTGACCCTGAATGCATAGACATTTTTTGGCCTGTGGCAGCTCTGCCCCAGTGAGAGTTGAGTCTGAACGTGGCACAGCTGCCTGGCTTCAGAGACCCTGGTAGCACCAAGTGTTTAGGGGCATGGACTCCCTCTGCCATAGGAGTTATGGCCCTATCAGAGTCTTTTTTTCAAGCCTCTTGTAGCTGGTGATCAGAAGGCCTCTTTGGCCAGTCTTTCACCTTAGCTCCACTCATTCAGGCACTTAACGGGCTCCTTTGTCTGGGGTCTTTCTCTGCTGTTCAGCACATCCGGCACATAAAGGGGGCCCCTCTGGATGGGATCCTACTCTGTGGATTGATGTGTCAGGCACTTAAAGGGGCACCTTGGGTGGGGTCCTACTCTGTAGTTCCATAGGTCAGGTGTTTGATGGGCCAGCCTCTAGATCTATTGTTCAGCTCCTGTTGCTGGCCTGTGGGGAGAGAAAGGCTATGGTGATGGCTCCACCCGCCAAGTGTGACTCAGCATATTGCCTTGCTTCCATGGCTTCCCGGCTTTCCTCCACAGGCATTTCCCACCACAACCTCCTCCCTCACATCCCCTCAATCCATCTCTCCACAGCAGCCCTCACGTTGGGATTGCTCCACAATCCCTAAACTCCAACTCCCAGCCACTGCACCTTCCAGGGGACCTGCATTCCTGTCCAGGGTATGTATGACTGAGGCAAGGACTATTTGATTCTCGTTCCATTTAGGCTGCCACAGATCAGTTGTTTCACTCTCAGCCTTAAATGTTTCTCCTCTGACTTAGAAAATTGACCCAATATGGGGATCGGATCCCTGCTTCGGTTCCCCCACCTGCCAAGGGCAGGCCCAGTCCTACTAACACTCCTGTTTTCCCCCTAGTTCCTTCATCCTACCTAGTTTTGTGTGGTTCAATATATTTTTTCCGCTGGTCAGATACTCCTGTCTGCTCTCAGCTAGTGTTCTAAGTGCACTTCTGTGTCTGGAGGTGTATTCTTGATGCATCTGTGGAGAGAGATGCACTCCTCATCCACCTGCTCCTCAACCATCTTGTTCTCTCCCACAATCTTAGTTTTTTGAATGTTGAGTTTTAAGCCAGCTTTTTCACTCTCCTCTTTCACTTTCATCAAGAGGCTCTTTAGTTCCTCTTCACTTTCTACCAGGGCAGTGTCATTTGCATATCTGAGGTTATTGAGATTTCTCCCAGAAATCTTGATTCCAGCTTGTGCTTCATCCAGCCTGGTATTTCACATGATGTACTTTGCATATAAGTTAAATAAGCAAGGTGATGTACAGCCTTGATGTGCCCCTTTTCCAATTTGGAACCAGTTCACTGTTCCTTGAACTTGTTCCAAACAGGAATGAAACTGTTTCCCACAGTTCTAACTATTGTTTCTTGACCTGCATACAGATTTCTCAGGAAGCAGATAAGGTGATCTGGTATTCCCAACTCTTGAAGAATTTTCCGCAGTTTGTTGTGATCCACATAGTCAAAGGCTTTAGCATAGTCAATGAAGCAGAAGTAGAGGTTTTTCTGGAATTCTCTTGCTTTTTCTACCAACATGACTAGTTTCAAGGGATTTTTCTAAATATTTAATTTTCTATTAACCCCTGAGTTCTCTTGGTTACTCCATGGTTTTCATATTGGCATGGTTTTCATATTGGCATAGTTTTACTAGAAAGTGATTTAAACTATTAAGAACTTTGGGCTTTTCAGGTGGCTCGGCAGTAAAGAATCTGATTGCCAATGTGGGAGATGCAGGCTGGATTCCTGGGTCGGGAAGATCCCCTGGAGGAAAACATGGCAACCCACTTCAGTATTCTTGCTTGGATAATCCCATGGACAGAGGAGCCTTGTAGGCTACAGTTCACAGGGCCACATAGAGTTGGACACTATTGAGCAACTAAACAACAACATTAAGAATTTTGAAGACAAAGATTGCAATCCAGCTACTAATTACCTCCTGCTCCAACCCACAAAGTTAGGCTAAATATCCTTACCTGTGTTCCTCTAAGCATATTTTGTAACCATCCTTATTACACTATCTTACAGTCTGCAATAATCTTCTGAGCATGATTTTTTTAATTCAGTTACACCAGGTATCTGACAGATGCTAAGTACTTAGTAAATAAATGTAGTACTTATTGCATAAATGCATGATAACCTTTCTTCAATACATCAATATTACCTATACATCAATATTAAACACAAAGAATTCTTTAAGTTAGCATTGTTCTAGTAAGCAAAATTGTTCATTGGAAAATATTGTCAAATTTCCTTATGAGAATACCATATTTCAAGTCTACATTCCCCAGGAAACCCTTAAGAGAAAATGTATTCTATAACCAAATAACAGATTTCTGACCTTCCTTTTCCCTTAGGCATATTTTTGACTCACAACATATTTCTGTTTTTTCCATGTTTGGGAGATTTGTCCACCAAACAGAGCAAGAGCTGCTTTATTTTAAGTGTGGCCTTAAAGTACTTAAAACACTGCCACTCATTATATGCTTCTGTATAAAAAAACTGTCCTTCGTATAATCAAAAAAGAGAGCAGAGAAGATGAAAGCCATTCACTGTCATGCTTCTAATGCTTTATGACTCCTTCAAACCATCATTCACTCTCATCCACCATGACTCATGCAAACCCACATTCTTCTCTGTGGCAGGCCCCAGCACACTTCCGGCTTGACCTACTGGGAGTGGGGCTTCATGGTGAGAATAAAGATGTCTAAAGAGTTTCTGATTTCCCTGGTGGCTCAGATGGTAAAGCATCTGCCTACAATGTGGGAGACCCAGGTTCAATCCCTGGGTCAGGAAAATCCTCCTGAGAAGGAAATGGCAACCCACTCCAGTACTCTTGCCTGGAAAATGCCATGGACTGAGGAGCCTGGTAGGCTACAGTCCATGGGGTCACAAAAAGTTGGACATGATTGAGCGACCAAAATCACTGCAGATGGTGATTGCAGCCATGAAATTAAAAGACACTTGCTCCTTGGAAGAAAAGCTATGACCAACCTAGACAGCTTATTAAATAACAGAGACATCGTTTTGCCAACAAAGGTCCATCTAGTCAAAGCTATGGTTTTCCCAGTAGTCATGTATGGATGTGAGAGTTGGACTATAAAGAAAGCTGAGCACAGAAAAATTGATGCCTTTGAACTGTGGTGTTGGAGAAGACTCTTGAGAGTCTCTTGGACTGCAAGGAGATCCAACCATTCAATCCTAAAGGAAATCAGTCCTGAATATTCATTGGAAGGACTGATGCTGAAGCTGAAACTCTAATACTTTGGCCGCCTGATGCAAAGAACTGACTCATTGGAAAAGACCCTGATGATGGGAAAGATTGAGGGTGGGAGGAGAAGGGGACAACAGAGGATGACATGGTTGGATGGCATCACTGAGTCAATGGACATGGGTTTGTGTAAACTCCGGGAGTTGGTGATGGACAAGGAAGCCTGGCGTGCTGCAATCCATGGGGTCAAAAAGAGCTGGACATGACTGAGTGACTGAAATGACTGAACTGAAATGAAAGAGTTTCTAACCAACCAGCTGGTGGATAGGACAGGGTTCTGACTAATCAAAGAAAATTCATTCCTACATACCTGTATATTCACATTGTACACAAGTCTGTCTACAAACACAAAACAAACCACATCATTGTAAAGGAACAGAACTCAGAATGCCCTTGTGGAGGACTATGCAGTGTGCTCGGGAGGGAAACTGGCTCAGGAAGACCACACTGTTAAAGTCACCGTTCATAGTCTGTGTATTTCAGAATGTAAAGCGTTCGACTGATTCTTCTAAAATCACTGCTTCAAAACTCGATGCCAAAAGTAGCAGCAGCAGGCATCACCAATGAGATCATGTTGTTCCCTTGCTTGAAACCTTTTAATGGATTCCAGTTGTGCTGGGGGCCCAGCTTGTGGGCATGATTTACAAGTGTTCTGATGCTCTATGTGTGCTCCAGTCTCATCTCTCATCATCCCCTCTCTCACTGCCCAGGATCTCTTTTGACTGTCCTACTGGTGCTTGTTTTCAGCTGCTGATCCACGTTCCTAATGCTGGACCCCTGACACCCCTTCTTCTATGCTCCCATTTCCTCCAATAACTCCCTACAGTGCACCATTTTGCCCACTGTTGAAATTAGCCTGACCTCTTTCCTGTTTTCTCTACAAAATAATAAATAACTTGAGAGCAGCAATTGTGTCTGTAGGATTCATTGCTTATTCCCAGGACCTTGTACAGTGCCCAGTGCGTCATAAGTAGAAAATAAATATTTTTTCAAAGAATGAATACATTTAAAGAAGGAAATAAACATTCCTGTTAGTTATCTTCAAATACTAACTAAATATTTCATTAATATCATTTCCCCCTAGGAAAATAACATTATATAAGTCTAAAACCAAACCATATGATATTTTATGAAGGTTGCTTTGCTATAAATAGAAAATTAGTTATTATTATGATTATTACCAAGCACCATACTATATCTATGCCCTTTAATTTTCAATTAGGTTACAAAAAGTAAACCCTATATCTACCCATTCATTCTATTCCCTGAAAAATGATATTCAGATATCTAATTTCAATATGCTAGGTCCCTGGAGCTCTGATACACTAATTTTGGATTTACAGTTATCTCTATTACACCTAAAGGAGAGTGCTTTCAATGACTAGTCCCAGGTTACTGGTACCCAGACATTGTGCCTTTTGGAGCCCATAAACCTTGATAACTCTCAGAGTAAGGAGCCTGCACCACTCAGTATATGTATTCTTCTGGCTATAAAGATCTCCCATACAAAATGCTGTATAGCACAGTGGCATTTTATACATATAAAAGAGGTAAACTTTTATTCTTGTAATATTCCAGAGTTTTCAGAGGGAATCACGTGATAATAAAGCTGTCTCTCCTACAAGCACTTGGCCTCCTGTCTTCTTCTGCATGTGAGTAAAAGACGGTATTTGAATTCCTGCTGAAATAAGCCTTAATTGATTTTTTCAGGTGTTTCCTACTGCCATAGCAACCTTAATCAAATATCTTTTCATGAATAGCCTTGCCAATTGCAATGTAATATTCTCACTGAATACAGTCTCCAGTTCTCTTTTTGCCAAGATCTCTGAAGCTTTCTCTTTCAGGACCTAACATTTCCTTCAAGTTCCTAAGCCCCATGAAAATAATATACTTAAATAGCATGCATGATTTTTCAAAATCAGAACCTCCTAAAAGTTCCGTAAGTAATGACACACACACACAAAAATAAAAATAGACCAGGCTTTCAAGGGCAATAGATATTTTAATGCTGGCATGATTTGTCAAATATGTATAATCCTTTTCAAATCACCTTTGGAGGAACTGTTTTTGCTTTTTGCTTTTTTCTCCCAAGAAAAATCATTATTCCTCTTAAGTGCGAACATCTTGTCAAGTGTTGCAGTTCAACAAAATAAGGAAAACATCTCTGCCAAAATGCAGCAAATGTGATTACACAAGGCCAAGGAGAAGTCCATAATTAGATCATTACCATGGAAACAACCTAATTACATGTGTAAAGCAGGGAGGGCTGAGTTGCAGATCTGAATATGTTAATACCATTGTCTATGTTATAATATTTCTGCTACTTAGCCTTTCTCAAATGTAATCATATAAGCCATATAGATAAATCCCGACTCAGTTTAAACGAATGAAAAATTACTGTGCAGTTATGTGAATGGAGTTTATGAATATTCACTATCTTTGTTATAAACACACACCAAAACATTTAAATGAGAAAAAATGCATGTATTAATAATAAATGTACATGAAAAAAGAAATGTATATTAGCGCATAAATAGCCTTAAGTATGCATTCTGTAATTACACACTGTGCAAAAATTATAAGGACAACCAAAGTTAGAAAAAAGTAATTAAATTATTTAAACCATATATTCTTTATTTATACTAAGGAATAATTTTTCGTGGCCTACTCCTGGTTATTTAAAGTCTAGTTGTTTTTTAAGGTCTCATTTGCTTCCTGAAGGCTAAAATGTAAGTGTCCAAGTATTTTTTGTTCAAGGTACAGTCAAATGTATACATCACATCTCGAGGGGCAGTTGAGAGTCTACCAAGAACAATTTTGTTAATATAAGGACTAATTAACTTTTTAGAATTATCAAATCTAAATACCTGTTCCTAACTTCCTTTCAACACTATTTACAAATATTCTTGTGTTTGAATTTGTTAAACATCTTTAATTTTCTATCCTTGTTTATCCCAACTGGACCCTCTTCTGTCAGTCATCCCAGACACTGACAGTCAGTCACCATCTTCAGTTTTGTTGTTGTTGCTATTTTGACAAACATTTCAACAGAGACATGAGACCATTTAACTATTTAACCCAGACAGAACAAAAGTTATTTATCTGCATTATATTTGATGCTGATAACATAACACTGAAGATATTCCTGTGTTAATTAAAGCAACAAGCTTAAAATTAGCTTTTATTTACCAAAGATTACCCTAGATCACAGGATTCCCAGGTGGCAAAGAATTCTCCTGCCAATGCAGGAGACATAAGTGATGAAGGTTCTCCCTGGGTAGGAAAGATGCCCTGGGGTAGAAAATTCTTCCCTGGAAAATTCCACAGAAAAAAGAGCTTGGAGGGCTAGAATTACAGTCCATGGGGTTGTAAAGAGTTGGACACAACTGAGGGACTGAACATGCATCCTAGATCATGAGAACTCAAAAAATTTGGGTTAGTTTTTATTTTATCTCTGTTATTTAGAAATATAGTTAATCCTTGAACAATGTGAAGGTTAGAGGTGCTGACACCCCACAAAATAAAAAAAACCATGTACAACTTAACTCTTGGCCCTCCATATCCTTGGTTCCACATCTATGGATTCAACCAATCATGAATCATGTAGTATGGGGTATGTATTTACTGAAAAAGTCTGCATATAAGAGGACCCATGCAGTTCAAACCTGTGTTGTTCAAGGATCAACTGTACTTAATTTATAGATACTTATCTTTAAGCTAATTAAATAGAGCCCTTTTACAAGTTAATTTTGACAATAACATTCAAAGGTAGAAAAGATTCACAATGTACATACATAAACATATACACATACAGGTAGTCACAGAGATATATCATAGTTTTCATTTTAAAACTTTAGTAATGAATCAATAACAACTCACTAGTTTATAAATAATGGTTTGAATAAATAAACTTCACTCACTCAAAATCCTTTCTTATTTGTGGAAGAGTTTTAGGATCTAAATTTTCATTTGATTAATAATCTTAAGATGGCTGTAAAATATAGAGTTTGGGCAAGAAAGTGCTTTTAGCTTTGTGCTTAATAAGACCTCTTCCCCTCTTTTTTCTTTTTTAAATTTCAGATTCTACCAGCTGAGTTAATCTGGCCTCAGTCTCAGATGATGGTGGGCTGTGTTTACATTTCAAAGGCAGGATTAAACTTGTAACTTTAAGTGTCAGAGAAAAAAGAAATTGTAAGCTTTCTCCTAGGAGTTTTGGTTGTTTATTTGTCTACTATCAGAAGTCTTAGATAATTACTACAATATTTTTTTGCCTAAGTATAGGCCCAATTTTGCTCCAACATCCTATTATTTTATACTATCTACAAGCATTTTGAGAGGAATAGGCAAGATTTGGGCATTGGTAAAGATAGGAAGGACTTGACTTGCTTCTATAAAGTTGCATTTCTGTCTCTGTAGAGATATATAAGATAAAGACAGTTGTTTCTATTAGTCCTTGAATATTGGCTTCCTGATGATCAATCTCTTATTTCTACAAGAGCCTGAAGAATTGCTGAGAAGATGGAGAATTTTTTTAAGAAGGGGGATTTACATTGGATCTTTAAATTTAATTTCTGTTCTTTCATCTTAATAAGGGATTCCCTAAGATTTGTTGTTATGCTTGTGTGGTTTTCTTTCAGTCTTATCCTCCCATAAATACTACTATGACAGCTTTTTATTGTGAGAGCTTTTTTTCCCTTTCAAATATAGCCAATTTCAAGGATCTATCATTTGGTCATTGATGAGTAGGATCTTATGTTAATTTCAAATCGCAACTCAAACTGATAAGCTTTTTTGTGGCTTAACCAAAAATGTGAAAGACATCTCACAGAGTGTATCTTTCTCTCACAAGATCAAGAAAGTTCACTCTCAGAGTTAATTTAAAAAAGTAAAAGCCCTTCATTGCTAAAGGGGGTAAGAATGGTACAGTGAAGATGATATCTCCAGTTTCCCCTGAGAATGTGGTATTCCTCCAGTCATAGACCTGCCAATCTGTGACACCAGGCAGGTGTTACTGGAATGGGACTTTTCCACCATTGTTGTTGTTCAGTCGCCCAGTTCATGTTTGACTCTTTGCAACCCCAAGGAGTGCAGTATGCCAGGCCTCCCTGTCCCTCACCATCTCCTGGAGTTTGCCCAAGTTCATGTCCATTGCATCAGTGATGCCATCCAGCCATCTCATCCTTTGACACCCTCTTTTCCTTTTGCCCTCAATCTTTCTCAGCATCAGGGACTTTTCCAATGAGTCAGCTGTTCACATCAGATGAACAAAATACTGGAGCTTCAGCTTCAGCATCAGTCCTTCCAATGAATATTCAGGGTTGATTTCCCTTAAGATTTCCATCACAAACAAGCAGCAAACTTGAGATGACAAAAGCTCCATAAGAACTAGAACGCCTTATGTCAAATTCCCGTGAGAGCTAGAATGGCCAAACAAAGAGAGTGCTGCTTATGACACTGTGTTGTGAAACCCTAGGCTATTCACCTGGCTACCAGATGCACCCCAGTACATCTTTTGGATGCAAAGATCAGACAGAACATTCCCAGTCATCACAGAGCCAAGCTCTCAGGACACAGAACCAGATGGAAGGAAAAACCTCATACAGTTCTCACATGCGGGGTGTACAGCAAAGCCTACCTAAACAGAGGCAGATCTGGAGGAAACTGTTATCTTACCAGTCTGTGTGTGGGGCCAGCTTGGACAGCAAGTGTATGAAGGGCCTGTGCCTGATGTTCTTCCCTATGGTTCTTTCTTCTTATGACAAATGACACATTAGACACAGACCAAGAAAAGCAGTGGCCATCTTAGGGAGGAAAGTATCAATAAAAATTGAGAGGACTCATTTACCAAATATCAGTCACTAGGTCCCCAAGAACCAGTTCCACAGATATTTTCTCCTGCTAATCTAAATTTAGAATGAGCGAAAAAGGACTCTCGTGACTTTTCCCTTCGTTCAGACCCCACAGGCAGAATCAGGGAAGCTGATGTATGAAGAAGCTGTTACTTGCTGCTGGCTTTTGCTAGAGGTTTCAGGATCTCTCAGCTGCGGCAGCCTGGCATTGGTAAGGGGGAATCAGGGTCCAGCCAATATCCTGCCAACTATGCCAACTATTGGGATGGGATAAATCCCCCTTTCCATCCCTCTTGAGTTCTTTTAGCTGACCTAATAATTAAATTGACATGAGACAGATTAACAGGAGGAAAAGAAATTTAATTTGAATGCAAGGAGATCTCATAGCAATGGAATCCCTGAAATGACCAAAACAGGCTGTTTATATATCATTTTTAGACAAAGAAACAATTATTAATGAAGATCTGGCAAAACAAAGGGGCTTGTGCTTGGGGTAGCAAACTGAGGGAAAACAAACTTTGTTTATACAGCTTTGTTAGCCTTGAATATCCTAACTCTGGTGATAAAGATGCCTTTTATCCTCCTGGTAGAAAGAAGATATCTTCACATGGAAGATTTAGTTTCCACTTTCAGGGTGAAAGAGGGTGCAGGGTCAGAGCAGGGTTTTTTTAATATCATTTTTTTTCCCCATCAGCTGTTTCTCAAGTAACTTTAGTTCAAAATAGTCAATATGCCATTAAGGCACATTTGGGGGCAGCTTGCCTTGGGCCTCAACAGCTGTAGCATAGGCTGAGTCTAGCCTTCCCTTCCACATTCAACCTGGGTCGTCCTACGCCAGTATGCTGCATTCACTGAGGCTTCTCCTCCCTTTAGAGTACTGCCAATCAGCCTATGGCACACACACACCACTGAGATGCAGAGAAGGAGCACGAAATGGAGACAAGATTACTGTATTTGGGCTTAAGCACATTATATAACCTCTTTAGGCTGTAATTGTTTTCTCTGTTGAATGATGGCAATGGGACGAGAATCTGGAGGGGGTGATGAGAGAAGGAATCTCTACAATTCCTTCCAGCTATTACAGTCCATGAGGAAAATGAATTTTCTTTATGTCCTTCTTTAATTAGCTTCCTCCCAGCCTGGAAAACCTTCAGTGGTACTGCATTTTCAAAAATTCCAAATATGAAAGCCTTTCAGAACACCCTTTAATCCAGCTCCAGCGGCATTGCCCAATCTAGTTTTCCTCTGTACTGTTTTCCTACTATTTCTCACTCCACCTCACTGGTGTAGCCAGGTTTTCTCACAAATTCATACATCATTTATCACAGCTTTTTCTTGAGCCCCACACTGCTTCCTTCTTCGTGAACCTGACACATGGTAGGCACTCAAAAGATGTTTGTGGCTGGATTGCCGAAGCATGCTCTCTACCAACCAAATCCCAGCCCAGTTTTCCAAGAACAGATCAGGCCCTACTCCATCTGGAAGGCTTGCCCTGGTCCTCTGACTTGCATAATCATGTTCTTCTATAATCCACAGAACTCATGTTGTAACACACCATTAGGAGCTATAGTCATGACCTCTTAGTCACTATCAGAAGTATGTGGAAAATGTAATTTACTCATTACAAGTAGACATTCTGAAGACTAATAGCAAGTCATCTTCTATTTCTTCATAATCACCACACCACCTAACCTCACACTGAATCCTTGATAGGTACTTAGGAAATATTAAATTGATAGGCTGGGAGGCAGTCTGAGAACATTTCCCCTCCCTGGGATGAATATAATCCCTATCATACAATCTCCACCTGGTAAAATATTCATCTTTTAAAAACTAACTCAAATGCCAGCTGAATGTGGCCTTTTCTTACATATCCTTGTTGGTCCTAGTCATGCTGCCATCATTATCTGTTTATACATCTATCTCCCCACTTAAACACTGAATTCCTTCCCTTCAGAAAAGAATCAAATTTCACTTTTGTTGTAATTCTATGCCCAGTATTACCCCCAACAACATAACAAATAAACATCCAATAATGCTAAACAAAAGTGTAGAATGAATGAGCATACCCTTCAAGAAAAGAGTAGATTTTTGCTTTGCTCTCTCTGAAAACTGTAGAACCAACTTTGGACAATTTGTGATGAAGAAGTAGTGTGAGGTTTGAGACCCAATTTGTAAGTTCACGATTTAAGTTGTATACAGGGTCAGGGGACAGAACTATCCACAGGTTTCTAGTATCCATACCAAATCTTCCCTCCAATTACCTTCAGTAGTTCTGAGCTGGCTATGCATTATTATAGTGCATTCTGTGGCTTCTGAAATCCCAATTCGAGAATAGTTACATAAAAACTACCATTAGAAATTAGCATAGTTAACATAAATATTAGAAAGTACTAAGAATTAACCTGTTACAATATCTTCTCCTGGGATCATCCATAAATTGCTATGAGACTTAAACTGCTCCTTTGAACACCATGTGTGTACCACCCATCAATACTATCTACCTCAGTTTATTAATGTATTACTTATACTGTACTGGATGCATATTCTTGGGAACAGAGACAATTTTAGACATCTCCCTATTCTTTGTAGCACCTAATACAGTAATTTCTATGAGTAGGGGCTAAGTAAACACTTACTCTACAAATGTATTAATGACTGTATTCTAAATTTCTGATGAATTTTATTATATTTTTTAAAATAAACTTATTTATTTTAATTGGAGGTTAATTACTTTACAATATTGTATTGGTTTTCCCATACATCACCATGTATCTGCTACAGGTATACACGTGTTCCCCATCCTGAACCGCCCTCCCTCCTCCCTTCCCATACCATCCCTCTGGGTCGTCCCAGTGCACCAGCTCCAAGCATCCAGTATCATGCATTGAACCTGGGCTGGCGACTTGTTTCCTATATGATATTATACATGTTTCAATGCCATGCTCCCAAATCATCCCACCCTCTCCCTCTCCCACAGAGTCCAAAAGACTGTTCTATACATCTGTGTCTCTTTTGCTGTCTCAGATACAGGGTTGTCATTGTCATCTTTCTAAATTCCATATATGTGCATTAGTATACTGTATTGGTATTTTAAAGAAGTAAAACTCTCACTGTTTGCAGATGACATGATCCTCTAAAGACTCCACCAGAAAATNGTGAGTCTGAGTAAACTCTTGGAGTTGGTGATGGACAGGGAGGCCTGGCGTGCTGTGATTCATGGGGTCTCACAGAGTCGGACACGACTGAGCGACTGAACTGAACTGAAATTATGTCAATTTGTTATGCAACTAAGAAAAATAGTTGTTGTGATATCATTACTATTAATATAGTTAAAATCATTTAACTGTATTCCTGTTTCTGAATCTAGGTTCACCTCAACATTCTGATAATGTTAGCATCTGCTATGGCTTATTTATGAGTAGAGAATGCTGATCAAGCTAACAACTACAGAATAAATTTGATATTTACACTTCAAGTCAATTTATTAGTAACACCTGGGATGTCACACTTGTAGTAAGGAATAATTGAACTGATAATCACTCCACTTTTTACATTTTTTTTACATCCAGTCATGTAATCCCACTCATATACTGGTTAAAGTCTGAGGGTCACCAAGGAGGACTAGTTTTAATCTTTGTGGTAGATGCTCAACAAATATCCCACTTGTTATTTTAAAGGGTTATTCTAAAGGATCATATTTTCTATTCAATTAAGTGTGATTGAAATGACACTAATCACTTTCTGACTGAGGCAGTAAAGAGCCTAAGCTTCCCAAGTGGTGTTCATGGTAAAGAACCCACCCACCAATGCAGGAGACATAAGAAACACAGGTTTGATCTCTAGGTTGGGAAGATGAGCTGGAGGAGGGCATGGCAACCTACTCCAATATTCTTGCCAGGAGAATCCCATGGAGAGAGGAGCCTGATGGGCTACAGTCCATAGAGTTGCAAAGAGCTGGATACAATTGAAGCGACTTAGCATGCACACAACGAAAACCCCATGAGCAACTCTATTTTTTATCTTCTCTGGAGAAGCCATAGGAGGAGACCTCGTGTGCCAGATGATACAGGTACAAGATGGGGAAGCCACTATCAGCCTATGTCCCTGATAACTAAGTGGAACAAAGCTCCATATCAATCCTCGGTGAACAGGCAGCATGAAAGAGAAACAAATTTTTGTTACTTGAGGATCTAAGCTCTCATAGCTACTTTGTCACAACAGCAAAACCTAGACTATACTAACATTAAATAAGAAGAAATCAATTAGGAAGGGTCACTCATCTCAAGTTTTTTTCTTTCTCTGCCCTGTGTATCTCTCTTCTCTTCTTATCTAATGTGGATGGTCTAATAATATTGAGACACATAGGACTTCCTGTTTGACTGACTCTTTTCGCACTAGTAGGTAAAAACAGGCTAAGTCTGATCTTTCAGAATCATGCATCTCCCAAGACTGCATGGTTAAAGCCATAACATAAAAATAGTATCAGTTTGACTATCATATTTCGTGTGTAAAAACTAAAGTTTGGCAGCAGCAACTATATTTGCAACTGATGATTGGAAAAGATTAGAAGATTTAGGGATCCTGACTATACTTTCTTTAGAAATGACAACCAGAAGCTATCCTTATTTTGTTCATGATTTTTAAAAGCAGTCTTCTAAATGTTTCACCATTAAGTATGACATGAGCTATTGGCCAAAGTAGATATTGTTTATGATTTTAAGTAAGCATTTTTCTCTCTGAATTTCCTTAGAGATATTCTCAGGAAATAACTTTGCATTTGACAGAAATGACCATAAGACTTCTCTCATTTGACACTTTGAAGTGATAAATTTATTAGTAGAATTTCTAAGTTTAAATCATCCATATTTCCTAAAATAAATTCTACTAGGTCATGATAGATGATACTTTTTAATGTAGAGTTGAATTCTATATGCTAATATTTTGTTTACAATTTATACATATTTATTACTCAATGATATTGACCTAGAGCTTGTTTTATTATTTGCCAAGTTTGGGTATCAAGGTTTTACAATTTCAAAAATAAATTTGAATAGTTTTCTCCTTTTTTAAAACATATGTAACATATTATATGATATAAGCATTATATGTCTTTTGAAGTTTTAAATAACTGACCAATATGGTTTTTCCAGTGGTTGTGTATGGATGTGAAAGTTGGACTGTGAAGAAAGCTGAGTGCCAAAGAGTTGATGCTTTTGAACTGTGGTGTTGGAGAAGACTCTTGAGAGTCCCTTGGACTGCAAGGAGATCCAGCCAGTCCATTCTAAAGGAGATCAGCCCTGGGATTTCTTTGGAAGGAATGATGCTAAAGCTGAAACTCCAGTACTTTGGCCACCTCATGCNTGTATGGATGTGAAAGTTGGACTGTGAAGAAAGCTGAGTGCCAAAGAGTTGATGCTTTTGAACTGTGGTGTTGGAGAAGACTCTTGAGAGTCCCTTGGACTGCAAGGAGATCCAGCCAGTCCATTCTAAAGGAGATCAGCCCTGGGATTTCTTTGGAAGGAATGATGCTAAAGCTGAAACTCCAGTACTTTGGCCACCTCATGCAAAGAGTTGACTCATTGGAAAAGACTCTGATGCTGGGAGGGATTGGGGGCAGGAGGAAAAGAGGATGACAGAGGATGAAATGGCTGGATGGCATCACCAACTCGATGGACGTGAGTCTGAGTGAAGTCCGGGAGATGGTGATGGACAGGGAGGCCTGGCATGCTATGATTCATGGGGTCGCGAAGAGTCAGACATGACTGAGTGACTGAACTGAACTGTAGCCGTTTTACTCCAGATCTATGCTAAAATAATTATTTTATATTATAAATTTCCCTGTATTTTTCTAATTACATTTTTATAATAATCCTAATTCAAATTGGCAATGTATGTTTTTCCAGAAAATTATCCTTTCATTATGATTTTAAAATGTATTAAAACTTTTATTCACAATTTGTATGGAAATACAAAAAACCTCGAATAGCCAAAGCAGTCTTGAGAAAGAAGAATGGAACTNGGGATTGGGGGCAGGAGGAGAAGGGATTGACAGAGGATGAGATGGCTGGATGGCATCACTGACTTGATGGACATGAATCTGAGTTAACTCCGGGAGTTGGTGATAGACAGGGAGGCCTGGCGTGCTGCGATTCACAGAGTCACAAAGAGTCGGACATGACTGAGCGACTGAAATGAACTAAACTGAACTGAAGCCAGTACTGCTTCCCCCTCTTTATCCTAAAGCTTCTTTGTTACATCACTTACCTAGCCTGGGCCCAGGAATTCTGTAACACAGTTTTAATCAGACTTGTTTATATAGTCAGGGGCCCACACCCAGGGTTCCACACACCCTAGGATGGCCCTGCCCTACACAGAACAGCTGTCAAAGTGGAGTATCTAATGGCTCTGAGAGCCCAGGATGCCTAACCCTTCTGAGACAAAGTCCACCCACTCAGAACCTCACTGACAGACCCCCCCCCAAATATTCACCCCCACCTCCAGCTTTTAAGTCCTCCTGTCCTAGGCAGCTCTGAGTTAGAAGGTTTCCATTATCACCTTACACCTCTATTTTGAGTCATTCTACAACTTGGGTCTTACAAAAAGATCCTGTGCTAAAACCAAACTTGTAGTTCCTCCTGGATCACATCACAAAAGATTCAAAAATGCTGAATTCATACAAATTGTATGGAAATACAAAAAACCTCAAATAGCCAAAGCAATCTTGAGAAAGAGAATGGAATTGGAGGAATCACCCTGCCTGACTTCAGGCCCTACTACTAAGCCACAGTCATCAAGACAGTATGGTACTGGAACAAAGACAGAAATATAGATCAATGAAACAAAATAGAAAGCCCAGAGATAAATCNCTCCTAGAAGAGAACATAGGCAAAACACTCTCCGACATACATCACAGCAGGATCCTCTATGACCCACCTCCCAGAATATTGGAAATAAAAGCAAAAATAAACAAATGGGACCTAATTAAATTTAAAAGCTTCTGCACAACAAAGGAAACTATAAGCAAGGTGAAAAGACAGCCTTCAGAATGGGAGAAAATAATAGCAAATGAAGCAACTGACAAACAACTAATCTCAAAAATATACAAGAAACACCTACAGCTCAATTCCAGAAAAATAAACGACCCAATCAAAAAATGGGCCAAAGAACTAAATAGACATTTCTCCAAAGAAGACATACAGATGGCTAACAAACACATGAAAAGATGTTCAACATCACTCATTATCAGAGAAATGCAAATCAAAGCCACAATGAGGTACCATTTCACTCCAGTCAGAATGGCTGCAATCCAAAAGTCTACAAGCAATAAATCTGATGAATTTTAAACTGAGTAACACGGGAGAAATACTCTGATCACAGTATCAATAATGATTGTCTTTTGCCTGAGCAACTTATTTGTTTCACATACTGATCTTAATGAAATGTATTATCACTTTCACTTCTTTTCTTAAAGTAGTCCACTAGACATCTTAAAACCAACTTGATGCACCAGAAATAGCAAGCACATAGTTCTTCAAGGCACAGTTTCATATACAAAAGGTTGTCCTCTTTTATTTATACCTTTATTTTCCCTTTATATCATTTTCCCTACTAATTTCTATTTAATATTATCTTGTTATGTAATATGCATCTTTGTGAGCTGTCTAATTATTTTCAAGCCAAACAGGTATTCATGAACATAAATAAATAGATATGTAAGATACATTAATATAAGTAAATAAGTAGCATCAAATTCAAGCCTTTCTTGATTAAATATCATTCCCAAATGTGTTAAATTGGTAAATTTCCTTAAATTATTATCAATAAATCACAATTTTACTTACTTGATAGGTTATTCATAATTTTTCTCATGTTTGAGAAATATCTTTTATTTCCCATGTAATCATCTGATCTCATTATTGTTTGTATGCTTCCAACTTAGCTAGTGGCTTTATGGGGAAAAAAGAGAATGAGAAGGTGAATGATAACTATCTTTAAGATTATCTTTATACTTTAAGAGCAAGGATACAATTATGGCTGGCATAGCATTTATCATGGGCTGGCACTGTACTAAGAATTTAAGGTCACCATTTAATCTTCACAAAAACCCTAAAAGATAATATTACTATTATTATCCGATGTTACTGGTGAAGAAACTAGACACTCAGAAGTTTGGTAACTTGCCAAGATTACCCCTTGAGTACATGACACAGCTGGAATTGGAACCCAAGCCAACTGTCCTGAGAGTTGGGTTTCTAACCATTTACCACACTGCCTCAACAACCCTGAGACTTCCAAGTCCTTCAGAGCTTTAAAATGTTAGCTTTTGTATTGTCCAGAAACTATGACAACAAAAAAAGGAGAAATGGCACACTGTATGATCAGTTTTCCCACTGCAACTAAAAGACTATTATCCTCTCAAACCTACTCTATTCCCCAAGATAACACCTCCCAGATCTGGCCTGAAGAAGCCAAATAAACCATTAATGGATAGAGTTTTAATATAAACTCTGTGGATTCTTAAGAAATTCAAATGCCATTTAAGTTAAAAAGCTTGAGAGAAAGGGGAATTTTCTTTTACTCTTGTAGTAAAATTACTCATTCTCTCCTGTTATTAGAAGTCATTTGTTGCTTCAGTCAATACTGCCCAGGGCAGGCCTGGGCTTTATTTGCCATCTCTGTGCCAGAACCCTGAAATGAGGTTATCGATTTATGATCAATGTAACTCCTGCTGACTCCTGAATGTTATGATACAGTAATATAGGGTTTGGAGGAAATCACCTGCTACCCCTCAAGGTAGAACCTACATCTTGTTCATTTTCTGTCACTGCAGCATCTAGCACATAATAAACACTCAATAAATATATGCCAAGTGACAGGATTAATAAATTAACCTTTGGGTATAGATATTAAGTTTCTAACGGATAGATTCTATTTAACACCTTACACAATGCTAACATTGAACAATAGAGATACGACCAAGTGAATGAACTATTTATAGTTTCGAATTAAATGGTGAGAATAGCTTATGAATTTTTGAAGCCATATGCTAGAAGACACATGAAAATAAAATCTTTGCTAATAACAAAAACTTAAGTCCTGTGATTCCTATTTTGTAAGGAACCAGTTTCTTCCTAACTTATTAACTAGTGATTTGGCTTTATTTAGTTCCTTGGTAACATAAAAGAATATTACACTTTGACATACTCTTTTTTTTAAACTTTCATCACCTTAAATGTAAACTCTTAGGGATGGGCCTTAGAAAAATAAAATAAAAAATATTATATAATTCTCTGAGACAGTAATTAAAAGATTTCTGTTAATCTGTTTAAGTGTAAAGAGCTTATTATGAAGCCATTCAGAGGTGGTTTCACCATAATAAGTATGGCGGGGTGAGAGAAGACAGTCCCAACACACCTGGAACTTCAGTACGGATATATCTGGCATTTAGCTTTAAAAGAAATCTGTCCATTAAGTCGTTTGTATTCATCTGGTGATTTATATGGTAGATAAAGAATCTCTTAAAAAACTCAAATTATATTCCCTGCTGAGGGTCAAATGCATACAGAAATACACAAAGGGTCAAGGATGTAGGGTATAAAGGAAGCTGCAGTGCCAGAAGGATTTTGCAGCATTCTGAGGGAACGTGTTCCAGAGGAGTATGAGGGGACAACCCTGCCTCAGCCATGTGATGGAGAGTGAGTGAGAGGGGATTTGGAACAACAGCCGGTCCTAGTGCTGCCACAACAGCCCCACCCCCAGAGCTTGATGTGTCAAGGACACCATGCTCCCCCTCACTACAGAGGGGCCCATTTTACCAGCTGCAACAGCAAAAGCAGGGCTTCAGTGGCTCAGTTGTAAAGAATCCACCCGACAATGCAGAAGATGCAGGTTCAGTCCCTGGGATGGGAAGACTCCCCTGGAGAAGGAAATGGAAATCCACTCTAGTATTCTTGCCTGGGAAACCCAATGGACAGAGGAGCCTGGTAGGCTAGACTAAGAGACTAAACAGCAACAACAGAAAAACCAGGAAGATCTTCCCTACTTCTTTCCCAGTAGACAGCCAACTTATAGGCCTCAAGCATGGAGGGCTCTGGGCTCAGACTGTCGGGCAAGGCTCTGTTCTTCAGATGGGTAGAGGCTGATGCCAAGGAGTGGCAGGAGCCAAGGACTGGACCTATGAAGGCACATAAGGTACCAAATGCAGTCCATAGAAATGCCTGGGTAACCTTTTCAGGGAAGGACACGCCCGAGTGAATAGAACTAATGGCCAGCAAAATGTCTATTCACTGCAGAATCAAAGTTTAACTCTACATTCAGTTTATAAATTCTTCTGTAAGATAAAATAGAAATAAAATTATAAATTATTGTATATCCTTAAGTGGCATCACTCTTCATGGTTTCATAAGTCATGAATCATTTCTGTGTGATGAAATACTTTGTGAAGAAAACAGAGTGGGCATTATCCCTGTCTAGTAGATGAGAAAGCTGAGGCTCAGAGAGACAAAGAGATGTGACATCAATCATACAGCTCATATAACTCCACTGACAATGCAGTTTCACAAATCTAGGATCTCTGTGGGTTGCTCATTCCCTGGACCACAATGCACTAATCCCTTGTTCTAGGAGTTCATGAGTATTGATAAGCCATGATGTTAAAGAACTACTTGGAGTTAAGGTAAGACCATCATTCCATAGATATGTGCAGGGATTTACACACTGCAAAGCTGTGTGTGATGGTATCCTTCTCTATCTTTTGCTTCCCTTCTCTTCTAACTCTACTTTTCCTCCTCCTCTCTCCAGGTAGGCACCAAGGATATCCTGCAATGGTGGTGCTGGGAGCCTAGTGATTACCAGGGGAAAAAGGATGGGAAAAAAGGAGATAGCGAGAGCAAAGGCAGAGAGCAAGATGGAAGTGGCTGAAGTCCTACCCATCTCTACTCACTGAACTCTCTACAAACATTGCCAGAGTCTTTCCCTTTTTAAAACCTCATTTAGCCAAACTGTGTAATACTATTAACCAAATGTAGTAATGTGATTATTGAAAAAGCTAGAATATATTTTTTTGTTTACGTCAGGAAACAACACAACCTATCCATAAGGTCAGCCAAAACAAAGACCAGGGGGTATCAGTTCAGTTCAACCGCTCAATCATGTCTGACTCTTTGTGACGCCATGAATCGCAGCACACAAACCCCCCAAAACTTTTCAGTATTAAGGGAGTTTCCAATATTTTCTTTTTTTCTCACTTTTAGAGCCAGTTGCCCTTTGCCAAATCTCCTCTATGTTCCTATATAAGCCAGTCCTCCCAGACAACACACATCGGCCAGGAAAGGAGCCAGGCAGGCAAAAGAGCCCAGCCAGTCTGCCCTTAGTTCTTGCTCCAGGACTGGAAGACACCACGCAGGGGAAATACTTTACAATTAATTTTTTGTCTTAGAAAGAAAAGCAAGTGAAATGAAAGTTGTCCGAGCAGGTAGATTGGCAGAGAAGACTTGCCTTCTAAATATTTCAGTGGGAGTTCACAGCAAGGTCAAGCAGAGCACTCCTAGTTTCCGACAAAAGAAAAGTTGTCTCCATTATGGCACTCCATAACCAGGTAGAGGCCGCCCTTCTCTGTTCCCACAGAGCAGGTGTTTGCACCCCCATGTTGTTACCTTTACTAAAGTCAGAGGTGCTTTTTGCATATGACTGAGTAAAGGGTCTCAGCATGCACAGTGAGCTTTGAGGAGTGAATCAGAACCAGCCCTCACCACAGCTATTTGACGAATTTCATTCCTCAGGAATTTATGAGGTGCCTGCTACATGCAAAGCACTGTACCATGAATTAAAGTTTAAAAAAATTCTCTTGATCAATAACCCTTGGGCAAGAAGAGTGACTCTTGTTATCAAGTGATGAGCTGAGGCCCAAAGAGGTTCTGTGACAGTGGTGAGATGAGGAGTTACTATTTTGAACTGCTGGTCACCCACTGTACCAGGTAGGTGAGTATCTTAACCGCTTGGGCTTCAGTTTTTCAGTTGCAGAGAAGCAGGTTGACAAGTTGGTCTCTGTCAAAAACCTCTGATTGTTTTTCATCCTTTGTGGCCTACATTTGTTGAGTACCTGTTAACATGAAGTGAGTACCCATCGTAACAAAGGGATATTTCTAACATTTTATGATTTGTTTAGGTCTCATCTCAAAGCAATACCACACAAAGTTTATATTTAATTATATTTATATTAATTTACTCACATAGAATAAATAAGAGAAAAGTAAGCCATACTTTCTTTTCTTCCTCAATTGGCACTTTTTTAGGCCAAAACTGTGTCTCATCTCACTCCTTACTTTTAGTTTTACAAGGAATGTGTTGTCAGAGCCAAGAGCATCAAGACTTGCAGAGTAATTTTTTATTGTTTTCAGTTTTAACACAAAACATAGTTACAGAGAGAAGATTCTTTTTAGTTCATCCTAAGGGTGACTCATAATGTTAGGGAAAGTAGCAATCTAAAATTCACTCTTTCAAAAATCCATTGTAAACAGGTTTCATGATATATAGATTGTTGTTCTCAGCTGTTACTATACATTTCTGTTGCCGTTTGCATTTTTAAAGGATTTTATAATTATTTAGCTGACTTTGGCAATAACCTTCCAAATTAAAACTCACCCTCAGTAATGGATGTTTTGACTCTGCTTGCCAAGTCCACTAACAGGAAATGAGTGAAGACCTCTGGTTGGGAAAGAACCTTTCTGTGTTTGTAGCAAGTAAACTGTCATCACATTTAATTGAGATTTGAGAAATGGATAGCAAAACAGCAATGAATGATGGTATTTGCAAATTAGTTGAAGCCAAGTGAATTTTTGCCTGGAGTGTTCAGACTGAAAAAATAAATATAAGAAAAATCAATGTTAGTGGAGAGACTCTTTCTTGTTTCCCAGCTGATTTTCCATGAATTAAGATGCACATACTTGACTCAGCTTGGAAGATCCTGTCTTTTTTGACTCTTTAAGGGAGACCGTCAAATTTGAAATTAGACGTAGATGTAAGATAAGATGTAGCTGAAACAATCTTTGAACTTAGTCTACTGATCAAAGTAATGGCTTAACTTGTATCATCTCCTACTCAGCCCATAATATAGATTTTTTTTTCCCAAGGAATTATTTCAAATGCCCTAAGGGGAGAAAAGTGCTTTTCAGTCTTCCTCACATTCAGCTGTAATATGGGCAAAATCATCAATACCCATTTCTGTCAGTAACTGACATTCATGGTTATCAGTGAGCCAACCCAGAGCTCTGTTCTCAGTGCATTCTTGCTTCGCATTTATAGAATTTAGTGTGTGAGGTGAGTGCAAAAGTAGCAAGCTTTGAAAGAATGTTAGATGATAAAGACTTCACTTTAGACATAATCATCCCTAACCTATATGTCTAATAATCTGAGCTATTGAAGAAGTCTCTCTATCCCAAGTATGTTATCGTGTTGTGTGCTAAGCTGCTTCAGCTGTGTCAACTCTTGGCAACCCCATGGACTATATAGCCTGCCAGGCTCCTCTGTCCATGGGATTCTCCAGGCAAGAATACTGGAGTGGGTTGCCATCCCAAAAAGACATTTATAGATTTTTAGAGAAATGGCCATATATTTAATATCAACCTTTTTAAGAAAATGTTTTACATTTTACAGATAATACAACAGTATCTGTTTAGCCTTAATAATAACTTAAAATCAGACAAACTCTATTTTTCAATGGTCCCAGATGGTGCAGTGATCAAGAATCTGCCTGCCAATGCAGGAGATACAGGTTTGATTGTTAGGTTGGGAAGATCCCTTGCAAAAGGAAATGGCACCCCATTCCAGTATTCTTGGCAAGAAAATTCCATGGACAGAGGATCCTGGCAGGCTACAGTCCATGGCTTGCAAAAGAGTCGGACATGACTTAGCAACTAAACAATAAGCTTCAACAAACAGTGGGATTTTTTTCTTTCTATGCCTCATTTGTGTTTGAATCCAATGGTAAATAAAGAAGAAAAGGGAAGATAAACTCTGTCATAAATTACAATCGATCTAACATTTTGTTTTCCTTCTTTCTGAGGTCTGTAGCTGGATTCTAGAAGGGCTACATGGATAGTTTGATGATCAAAATGTTCATCCTGATTCTAGTCCACTCATTTTACTTTTTACATGGGGTATAAATCTTTATAAAATCAAAATATGTTCTCATTCAAAGCTAGGTTTACTTTCAATGCTGCTATAAAAGACCTCAAAATTGTTTTCAGTGCAATTTTCAACTATGAAGCCTCAAGAAACATTCCTAAACTTATGGCCCTACCAGGACTATGGACTGGTGCTCCCCTACCTTCAAGACAAAAAGAGAAGGAAAAGCAAGTTTGGGGGAGGTGCAAATGAAACAGAAGTCTCATTTTTGCATGTCAAAAGCAATTTTTAGCCTCCAAAAATGCTTTGAAAATGATCTTGGCCTCAAATTACCATAATTCTAACATACTCCTGTGGAAGAAAATATCAGTGTAGTATATATCCAAGTACTTACAATTTTACCACAGTTGTTTCTAATTCCTACATGATTTCCCAGCACTTCTGCATTACTCTTACCCTTATTCTTCTCTAATATGCTTCACATTGATTTTTTTTCTCTTCTCTGCTGACTGCACAGTCTGAAAATGCTTTGACCTTAAAGTCAAGGTCAAGTTGCATTACTGGAGTAAACAAGAAATAAAGACGGAGAAGATGGTAACTTAAAACTAAGCCAAGAAAAATTATGGAAGAAAAATATCTTCTAAAAAAAAAAAAAAAAAAAAAAACAGTGTCTTTTGGAATTTCTCTTTCTTCTACATTTGTCATTCAAGGTGAGGAACATTAATATAAACTGCCGGTGAAAGTGTTAAGGTAAGCACACTGACTGAAACAGCCCACCAGGCACCATAGTAACCATCTGCATGAGTTGTTTTACAACAGGAGGTACTGATAAGGAACACAGAATTAATAAGTCACCACCAACCGGAAGAGTTTAGGAAAGGTCAAAAGGAGACACCACATGTCCAATCACCTCCCAGAATCCTTCTCACTGGCATCCATCTTGGCTGAACAAGGCTTGCACCACTAGGAAGAACTCTGAGTCAGAATGATTGGCTAAAGACAACCAGGAAACTAATACTATCACCATAAAACCCGAGACTGCGAGCCAAGTGGCAAAGCAGTTCTCCCGGGTTCCCTTACCCTATGTTCACCTGGGCGTCCTTCCCCAATAAAATATCTTGCTTTGTCAGCACGTGTCTCCTCAGACAATTCATTTCTGAGCATTAGACGAGAGTCCACTTTTGGGCCCTGGAAGAGGTCCCCCTTCCTGAAACAAAAGGAGTGAAATGTTTCCCCAAATATTTGGGGAAAAAGGCACTAGTCTAAGATTAAATATTTTTATTACTGTATAGATTAATAGACCTGGTAGAATGAAATTTCCAACCGTACTATCATGCTCAGGTATTATACAGGAAAAATAAGAATTATACACTATGGCTCTAAGAAAAGTTTAAAGAAATTAGTGCTAGAAAAATATGCTTAAAAACCCCATAGGCTTATCTCATCTTCTAAAGTTGAAGGTTTTATAAAGATTTCACCTCTATCTCAGGGCATAACTACAGTAATTTGACAGTCAACCACTTAAAAAAAGATAGTATTTCTTAAAATGTTAATAACTTTCCACTTATAACAATGACAGGAAAACAACCAAACTCATAAAAACATATTTCTTCTTTTCTTACCCTAGTTCAAAGCAAAGGTTTCATACAACTAAAAGAAGGCATTTTAAAACTTCAGTGTGACACATCAAATGAGGACATGGTTATCCAGTGCAAAATTAAGGCAATTAGGTATCTGAGAGATCTACTTTTTATAAAGACCCTCCATTGTAATACTATGTCTTCTTAGAGAGGCCTTCAAATTTAAACCCAGTCTAGGTGTGAGTTGTTTCATAATCTGTGCCTTTGTGATGACGCATGTGATGTCATGTCATTCAGGTAGCAGTTTCAGTAACTGGGTTGCATTCATGTACTGCCTAGTTCACCTTAGACGTTACACATCCCATCATACAGTGTGTCATAGCTCTCTATCCGCTGAAAGGACACTTTCACTAAGATTAGAAACCTACATATGGTCTTTGTGGAACAATATTGGTGCTTACCCAGCACCCATTCCCTCTTCTTTCCTTTTTTGAGCAGAACTAAGTTTGTCTAAGTCCCCACTTTCCTCCCTATGCACCTCAAATCCAGGGTCAGACTCAGTGGAATGTGGCTAATTCCATCTTCTTTGCCAAAAATTGATTTGCAAATGGGAATGTGATCCAATGCTGAACAAGAAAATGTAAGAAAAGGCTGATAGGGGGATTCTAGAAAAAGAGAGAAGCATAAGCAGAGACTCTTTCTTCCACGTCTGAGTATTACTGCCCACAAATTGGCTGCTTAGAAATGATTCAGCCTTCTTTCTACCAGTATTAAGATGAAGCAAACTCAAGAAATAGGAGAATATAGAAAGTTTGGGGTTTGTTTTAAAGATGCTTAATATCATTTTCATAACACTGAGTCAAGACAGTAAAGAATCCACCTGCAATGCGGGAAACCTGGGTTTGATCACTAGGTTAGGAAGATCCTCTCGAGGAGGGAATGGCAACCCACTCCAGTATTCTTGCCTGGAGAATTCCCATAGACAGAGGATCCTGGACGGCTACAGCCCGTGGGATCACAAAGAGTCAGACATTATTGAGTGACTAAGCACAGCACAGCATGGTACAATAGCCCCGAGGCCCACTCTTCTCAGGACTTAGCAAGTGAGATATTACTGTCATTTAAGACATGTGGCACCTGGGTTTCTATTACTTGCAATCAGTAAGCATGCTAACCAATTTCCTTCAATCATCTCCACCTTCTGAGCCCATTCTATTCAGAACAAGAGAGATTCCAAAGCTAATGGCTTGAAATTTTCTGCCATAGACAAAGGAACAAGATAAACATACAGAAAGTTTTTAAAAAGATAATTTAATGATATGGAAATATTAAATTCTGAAATATGTCTTGGAAAAGTTGGTTGGCATTTCCTGGCGATGTAGCCAGTGTCAAGCTGCTGGGTAAAGATGTGACAAACAGGGCATTCAAATGAACATTGTTTATGCAATATGAGCCAGTTTATTAAATGAGATTGGAAGGATGGGGAACAAACAAAATTCCGATTTCTCAAACTTGCTGTCATGTTTACCTTCTCTACCACTCAGTGAATCTTGGGCATACTCCACAACTTTTTGCTTTATTTCAGGGACAGTAGAAATTTGGGGGAACTAAAAAAAACCATCTAATCAAATATTAAAACTTTAATCTCTGCTCCAACTCAAAGCTTCTCTCCAGAGCTCAGAATGAGCATTGTAACTGGCTTTCCAGGTAAAGCTCTGATTTAGAGCAGTGCTACTTAACCTGAGGTCTGGATAGCCCATGCTGTTCCCTGAATAGTCTGTTACCAATTCATGAAAAATTAAGTAGAGAAATTAAGAGTAGTATACTCTTTAGAAATGTTTATAACAATTTGACACAAGTACACAGGGTGTATAATCAGTGAAGTTCTATTATTTCATTTTTTTTGAAATTCAGTTTTATTACATTTTATCCAAGTAACAGTCCATTGTGAAACATTGCCCTGGAGGACACATTTCAAACTCTCCCAAGGAATTTCTCACATTCTGTGTTAACAGCATTTTCCCAGCTAGCAAGCATGTCTCTCCTCACTATCTTTTCTTGAAAGATGTTTCCTGCAGTCTCCCCACTTGACTAAATATGAGGTCACAGCAGCTTACCCTCCCTCACCACAATGCTCTCTCTATTCCTACAAATTTCCGTAAGAAATTAGCCTCTAATGAATCTCCAGAATGTTAAATGTGTTCTTTGAAGTGACAGCAGTTGATGACCACATCTTAGCATATTCTATGAAGGACATGTTTAGTGTCTCTTTGGAATGTGAAACAGCTATCACTAGCTGCCCACAGTTTTGGATGTAGCCCAAATTGCTAAGCAAAGGGAAAATTCCTGTTCTACATCCTGTCAAGGCCAAGACTCCCCAATTCTCTGAGGAACTTATTTTGGGCTTTGGCAGTTTCTGCTTTTTTCCTGTTGAGACATTCTTCCAATTTCCCCATATTGGTTGAAGTAGTCATGGCAATCAATCCCACTTTGAAAATTTTACTTGAAATAGTATATAATCTTTCTGAAATATATCCTATGCTTCTAAAATTTAAGGAAAATCTTGCAGGCATGAAAAACACATTCTATTAAGATGCAGATATACTTAACTTTGTGCATATCACACATTCCTGACAAATAGGCATTTTAAACATCCTTTTGGTTAAGTTAATGTCTACAAACAATTCACCATTTAAAGTAATCGTATGCCTTATATTTAAAACAGACTCTTTTATTAAATGAAGAATCACTTGCAAATTTTCCATTTTAACCCCATAAATATAAATTTCCATATATCAAGTTTATTGAAAGAAAAATTCTTCTGAATTTTCATTTATATTAATTTTAATATTTTATTAATACTTTAAATATTTAGTGGAAAGTAGTTTAAAAAAAAAAAGCTCTGAAAATTTCATAATTTCTTTTTGACTTTTTAAAAGTTTTGCTTCTAGCCACTATGTTAGGGGAAACACACTGATTGAAACCGTCCACCCTGGCCAGGCACCATAGTAACCATTTGCATGAGTTGTTTTATGACAGGAGATCCTGATAAGGAATACGGAACTAATAAGCCACCACCAACTGGGCGTCGGTCCACTTCCCAGAATCCCTCTCGCTAGCATCCATCTTGGCTGAGCGAGGCGTGCACCACCAGGAAAGACTCTGAATTAGAATGATTGGCCAAAGACCACAGAAACTAATCCCATCACTGTAAAACCCAACTGTGAGCCATGCAGCAGAGCAGTTCTCCTGGGTTTCCTTACCCTACTGCTCTCCACCCGGGTGCCCTTTCCCAATAAAATCTCTTGCTTTGTCAGCACATGTGTCTCCTCAGACAACTCATTTCTGAGTGTTAGACAAGAGCTCAGTTTTGGGCCCTGGAAGGGGTCTGCCTTCCTACAACAACTATACTTTCAAGATACATAAATATAACCAAATCAATTCAATTTTTTTTAGAAACTCAGTGAATATTTTTTGATATTCACTAGGTGCTATATTCAGAGAAGGCGATGGCACCCCACTCCAGTACTCTTGCCTGGAAACTCCCATGGACGGAGGAGCCTGGTGGGCTGCAGTCCATGGGGTCGCTGAGAGTTGGACATGACTCAGTGACTTCACTTTCACTTCTCACTTTCGTGTACTGGAGAAGGAAATGGCAACCCACTCCAGTGTTCTTGCCTGGAGAATCCCAGTGACGGCGGAGCCTGGTGGGCTGCCATCTATGGGGTCGCACAGAGTCAGATATGACTGAAGCAACTTAGCAGCAGCAGCCGGTGCTATATTACACCTGTGTGTTTGCCCAGTCATGTCCGACTCTTTGCAAACCCATGGGCCATAGCCCATCAGGCTCCTCTGTCCATGGGATTCTCCAGGCAAGAAAACTGGAGTAGGTGTCCATGCCCTTCTCCAGGGGATCTTCCCAACCCAGGGATTGGACCCAGACCTCCTGCATCTCCTTCATTAGCAGGCAGATTCTTTACCGTTGAGCCACCAGGGAAGTTCCTATACCTTACGAGTACAAAAATGAATAAAACATGGTCCTTCCCTTGTAGAACTCAGAGTCTGTTAACAGAGGCAGACTCTCACACAGACAACACAGCACAATGTGGGGGACTCCAGGACTGCACTCCATGAGGAATTCTGTAGGAGTAGGGGGTGGAGGAGTCAGCTCATTAGAAGATTCAAGAAAGGTCTCCTGAGGAAGAGGATGCCTGAACTAGAAATAGATGGGGTCATAATAGGATTTCCAGATAAAAAATTCTGAAAAACACTCAGTGCACAGGTACTGTGTGATCACATACCCAAAGGCATGACGTGGAACCCAAAATTTTAGATCTAAGTGGAGTAAACTGAAGCTGGAGACTAGAGAGAGATCAGGTGAATGGGACTTAACAGGTATCACTGGCCTCAAAAGTGATGCAGGCACCAAACTATAGTAGCCAGATAGTTTTTCTCTTCCAGTCTAATTTTGCAGTGATTTCCATGAAAGTGAAAGTGTTAGTCCATCAGTCATGTCCAACTCTTTGCCACCCCATGGATTTTAGCCTGCCAGGCTCCTCTGTCCATGGGATTCTCTAGGCAAGAATACTGGAATGGGTTGCCATTCCCTTCTCCGGGGGATCTTTCAACTCAGGGATCGAAGCCAGTCTCTTGCATTGCAGGAGAGAGGATTCTTTATCATTGGAGCCACCAGGGAAGCCACCACAGAAGATCTGTACTATCAACACTTTTACTGAGTTCAAAGTCATGTTTAAAAATCAGAGAGAATGGTAGTGTCCTTGAAACAAGCAGTAAATAAAAGAGGCAGGAATATTTTATAGCTCCATTCGTTGATAATCATAATCATCTCAACTTTTTTGGCATTTAACATTTTAGACTTAAATAATGCTTCATTTTCCAGAACAATTTTTTGGAATACATAAACCAGATATATTTTTCTTTTCAGATGAGGAAGCTGAACCAAAAGAGAGAGTGGTGGAGAGAAAAGATGGAATCTGGTTTCTTAGCTCTTTTCTTTCACCAGGAGATGGAATCTATGCTAATGAAATTCCTTGTCAAGTTTAAGAATGATCATTGATCATAAATACTACAGGTAGTATTAACGTACAGTGCAGGTACAGATTTTTTTTTAAGTTTTCTAAACTATGTTTGCCAAACATCCTATATGGATGATACCACTAATAGGGATTAAAAAACTAATAATTTATTGAGCACTGGAAAGTGACTGATTTTTTAATTTTTTTCTTTCTTGCCATTGTAAGCGTTTTAATCTACAAATTTCCCTCTAAGAACTACTCTAGCTGCATCTCAAATTTTGATATGTGGTGCTTTCTATTATCATTTGGTTCAAAATATTGTCTGATTTCTCTTGGTGAGTACTTCTTTGATCCATGGGTTATTTGGAATTGTCTTGTTAAATTCCCAAATACATGACAATTTCCTTGATATAATGTTGTTATTGATTTCTAATTAAGTTACACTAGTTAAGGAAACATACTCTGTACACTTTAAGTCCTTTTAAATTGATTGAGATTTATATTAAGGTCCAGCATATGATCTAGGTGACTATTCCGTGAGAACTTGAAAGGAGTGTGTATGCTGCAATTACTGAGTTTAGGGGTCTATGAATAGTGACTAGTTTCAGGTGACTGGTGATATTGTTCAGATTTTCTGTACCTATATTCTTATTGAATTTTTCTGTCAGCTTGTGCTGTCAGTCACTGAGAAAAGGCTTCTAAAATATCTAAGTGAAATTACAGACTTGTCTATTTCCCCGTTACAGTTCCGTTAGATATTTGCTTCATGTATTTTTAAGTTCTCTGATTAGGTGCCTACACATTAAAGATTTTCATGCCTTACTGACAAAGTGGCCCCTTTGTCATTTCAAAGCACTCTCTTTACCTTTGGTCTTGCTCCTGATCTGAAAGTCCACTTGTCTGATGTCAATGTAGCTATACCAGCTTTCTTACGGTTTTGGCATGGACTCTCCTTCCTTTCACTTTCAACTCGTGCCATTGCATTTATGGGGCATTTGCTGACTTCTAGATTCCACTCAGGATATAGAATTGGAAGAGTATCACTCCTGTCCAACAATAACAGCAACAAAGGACAGATTTCCCTTTTCCAGTGCTAATCATTCAACCCCCTAGATCTGATCTTTTCCCTTCACCAGGAAGAACTTCCTTTCGTGTTTCCTGTAGCTTATTTCTTCTGATGACTAATTCTCTCACCTCTTGCTTTGTGAAAATGTCTTGTAATACAAATCTGTTAAATATGAATTCCTCTTCAATATTTGAAGGATATTACATCAGTTTTGTGTTGCTACCATAACAAATTACCACAAACATAGTGGCTTAAAGCAGCTAATATTATTTTAGAGTTCAGAAGACCAGTTTGAGTTTCACTGGGCAAAAAGCAAGCTGGAGGGTGCTGTGTTCTTTCTAGAGGCTCTGGGAGAGAATTCATGCCTTTGCTTTTTCGAGCTTTTACAGGCTGAATGCATTCCCTTGGCTCATGACCGTCTTCATAGCCTGCATGTCTCTGATTCTTCTTGCACAGTCATATCTCTCCATAGCTGGGAGAGCCTCTGCTTTTAACGATGATGATTACATTTGATTACATGTGATTATATTTGGCTGCCCAGATAATTCAGAATAATCTATCCCCATCTCAAAGCCTATAACCTTAATCACATCTGTAAAGTCCATTTTGTCATATACAGTAACATATTCACAGCTTCTGGTGATTAGGGCTTGGGCATTTTGGGGAGAGGGGACATCATTCTGCTTTCTACAGTTTCCACAGAATTTTAAAATTTTCTACAATTTAATTATAGCATTTTAGATTCATGTATTTTCCCATCTTACAACACTTAAAAAATCTTTTTTAATTGTATTCAGGTCTCTACTGCTCTGAAAAAAAAAAAAAAAAAAAGTTTGTATCCTTGTACCCAGAACTAATGTTTTTTATCTTTAGTCTTCAGCAGCTTGAATATGATATGCTATGGTATGGTTTTATTTGTTCAGCTTCTTGGACTTAGAAATTGAGAGGGTCCTTGAAATCTGAGGATTTGGGGTGCACTACTTCTTCAAACACATTTTTTACTCTCTTCTCTTTCTCTTATGTCTCTGGGATTCCAATTTTACATATGCTAGGACTAGTCCCCATTGAGACCAGTCACTGAGACTTCAGCTCTGCTTGGTTCCACCTCCCTGCACAGCAGCAAGAAAGGAACCCAATGGAAAGCTGGGTCCATGAGGAGGCCAATTCTCAGGGCCTGTAGTCCTTCACTAACCATTTTTTTAGTGCCTGGAAAAAAGTTGTCTTGGACACTTTGTTCAGTTTTATAGTTGTCTTTGGCAGGAGGTCTGGATTGGTACAAGTTACTCTGTCATGGATAGAAACAGAAGTTGCTAAGCTTCATTTTTAAAGAACAAATTTACACCCTGATTTTAGGATAAGAATAGGAAATCATTTCTCTTTCTTTGTTACTTTTGTTTCAGTTCACCTAAGCAATGGCTCCATTTTGTAACACTGACAGGAAATGCTGTACATAAGAGTGAGTTGAGGATTAGTCTAAACATAGTTGGTGCATGCACCCTCAGTTCAGTTCAGTTCAGTTGCTCAGTTGTGTCCAACTCTTTGCGACCCCATGAACGCAGCACACCAGGCCTCCCTGTCCATCACCAACTCCCGGAGTTCACTCAGACTCGCGTCCATCGAGTCAGTGATGCCATCCAGCCATCTCATCCTCTGTCATCCCCTTCTCCTCCTGCCCCCAATCCCTCCCAGCATCAAAGTCTTTCCAAAGAGTCAACTCTTCGCANTCCCCTATAATGAAAAGGACATCTTTTGGGGGTGTTAGTTCTACAAGGTCTTGTAGGTCTTCATAGAACTGTTCAAATTCAGCTTCTTCAGCATTACTAGTTGGGGCATAGTAGTAGTAGTAAAGTCACTCAGTCGTGTCCGACTCTGTGACCCCGTGGACTGCAGCCCACCAGGCTCCTCAGTCCGTGGGATTCTTCAGGCAAGAATACTGGATGGGGATTTCCATTTCCTTCTCCAGGGGATCTTCCCGACCCAGGGATCGAACCCAGGTCTCCCACATTGGAGGCAGACGCTTTAACCTCTTAGCCACCAGGGAAGGGGCATAGACTTGGATTACTGTGAGAGTGAATGGTTTGCCTTGGAAGTGAACAGAGATCATTCTGTCGTTTTTGAGATTGCATCCAAATACTGCATTTTGGACTCTTTTGTTGACCATGATGGCTACTCCATTTCTTCTGAGGGATTACTGCCTGCAGTAGTAGATATAATGGTCATCTGAGTTAAATTCACCCATTCCAGCCCATTTTAGTTCGCTGATTCCTAGAATGTCGACATTCACTCTTGCCATCTCCTGTTTGACCACTTCCAATTTGCCTTGATTCATGGACCTGACATTCCAGATTCCTATGCAATATTGCTCTTTACAGCTTCAGACCTTGCTTCTATCACCAGTCACATCCACAGCTGGGTATTGTTTTTGCTGTGGCTCCATCCCTTCATTCTTTCTGGAGTTATTTCTCCACTCAGTCACATCCAGCTCTTTGTGATCCCATGGACTATAGCCCACCAGGCTTCTCTGTCCATGAGATTTTCCTGGCAAGAATACTGGAGTGGGTGGCCATAGGGGATCTTCGCAGTCCAGGAATTGAAACCGTGTCTCCTGTGGCTCCCGCATTTGCAGGCAGATTCTTTACCACTGTTCCACCACTGAGGTAAATACAGCTATCTTGTGGCAATATGTCTTTTGCATACATTTTATTCAACTTCACCATCAAAATTATTGCTGTTCTTTGTATTAGAAGACAAAAGACATTTTTACGAAAAGTCTCTCATAAACAAATTTAGAGACAGCCAAATTGTTGGCTCATCTCATCTATAATTTGTATTTTATACTACCAGCCTAGCAAATTACTTTTACTTCTTGGTTTAAACTAAAGACAAACAAAATGCAATGCCCACCTTCCAGATAGCTTGTAGAGGCAATGCAAAGATTTTATGGAGAGAAAGCAGTGATACAAAGTGGATCCATCTGATTTACCAACACTATGCTATCCTCTTCAGCTAAATGCTGTGACACTTCACTCCATATGCAATGGAAAAGCACCTATTTTTCCCAAAACATAGTATTAGGGGCTGCAGCACAAACATTACTGAGTTTCTGCCTCAAGCAAAGAACAGCCTTTGGAAACAAACCTTAGTTTGAATACTGGTTCCATTATCCAGTATAAACCTAGGGATGCAACCTCCTTGAACCTCCACTTTCACTTTCATTGCATGGATATTGTACAGCTTATACATAATGACATCTGCATCATGTCTGGCTCATAACAGACACTCCGTTAAATCTTAGCTCATCCTTTCCCCCTCTACCCTGCCCTCTTCAGATCTCTACCCCTTCCTAGCCACAGTACCCTGGTAGACATGGCTAGGGTAGTGAATTTCAGTCTGTTCTCTGCTGAGTCCTCACATTCCTCTGACAGTTCTTGGGCGTTTGGCACTGAGAAATGGGAAAGGGTTGGTGATAGTGCTATGTAAACCTCTTATCTCCTTCTTATATTGTCAGTTAGCATAAATTTTCCTCTGAAGAATAGAGTCTAGTCTTTTCTTCAGAGACGGCTATGGCAACCCACTCCAGTACTCTTGCCTGGAAAATCCCATGGACAGAGGAGCCTGGTAGGCTGCAGTCCATGGGGTCGCTAGAGTCAGACAAGACTGAGTGACTTCACTTTCACTTTTCACTTTTCACTTTCATGCATTGGAGAAGGAAATGGCAACCCATTCCAGTGTTCTTGCCTGGAAAATCCCAGAGACGGCAGAGCCTGGTGGGCTGCTGTTTATGGGGTCACACAGAGTCGGACACGACTGAAGTGACTTAGCAGCAGCAGCAGCAGCAGCAGCAGCAGTCTTTTCTTTAGAGGTTTAGAGAAATAACATCTTATACACTTTCCTCATTATTATCCACTTCTCTTTACAAGCAAATACTTGCAAGAAATTTAGAGATAAAGGAAAACAGCTCTCCTCCTCTTTTCCTCTTTTATAATCTTTCTAACCTCTGCCTCCTATATAGGTAAGTGGGCTTCCAGAATCCTCCTGCCCTCATAAGTAATTTACAGAGACCCTATTTGGATCCATTTGGAGTAAATGAGGAAGTAAAAATTACTACAAGAAGACTAAGGTAAGAGATAATATGTTATTACTCAGCATTAACATGAAGTCTAATATAATTATGTAGCATGTCATGACTTTTGAGCTATCTATAGACATCACTTTGTATAAGCCCTATAGCCAACATGATCATGAAAAAAAAAATGGAAAGCTTTATTATTGCCATTGAACAAATGCGGAAAATGAGATGTAGTGGGATCAACTGCATAAAGAAAAAAGAAAATAGGCGAAGGAAAGCCAGCCTTGTGTCTTAACAGCTAATATACTTTTTTTGGCACATCCACCAAAACATATGTCCATCCACTGAAGCACTATCAATGCATTATCAAGACCAGGTAAATGCTAGAAATAAGTATGTCTAAGAAGTGTTTCTCGTATTTTAAGTATTTATCATTAAGCTGTAGTAAGTACATAGTCTGCAAAGAGTCAGACACAACTGAGTGACTGAACTGAAGTACATATTCTTCACTCACCTTTTTTATAATAAGGATTATTCACAATAAATTTTACTGCTAAATTATTATTTTAAATATTGAGTATTTGTTGATCCTTCTTTTGAGCTATTTTCCTTTGACGTCTCCACGTTAATCACAGCCTTTTAAGGGAAATAAATTTAAACCCAAATCCTTAATTTACCAAAATAGGTAAAGAATAGAAAGCATAATGCTCAAAATGACAGAAAACACCAAGAAACCACATGTAATGTTTAGAGAATGTTTACAGACAGAGGAACTGCTGTCTTTGGCATGAAGAGTGATTAATGAAATGGCCTAATTTCAGACAAGGTATATAAACGAAGTTCTGGTTCAAATTTATTGCAGTTTGATGTATTTTTAATTAAATTTAAGTTTATAGTTTTGAATCATCAGGAAAACATTGCAACATAATCTGTTTAGAGCAAAGGCATGTTGCTGACACATTCAGAGTCCTGAACTTTTATTTTATTTTTGAAATAAACACTGGCAGTGCTTACTGAGAACAAGGGAAATACAATGACTCTCTGAATGTTTCAATTTGGAACTGCTTGTGCTGATTCATCATTATCTGAGGCTCTTTTCTGAGATACAATGGAGTGTGTTCAGTACCTGCCAAATACCCTACACAGATATGAATAATTCTAGGAGAATCACATTATAAAACGTATTTTTCCTACCTAAAACACTGCCCCAAAGTCTGGAAAAATAATTTTCTTTATAACTGAATATAGTGGCTTTTAATTTCAGTGCTCATATAAACAACTTATTCAAAGAAAAAAGTTACTTAAATTAAATCTGGACCCTTGCTTCATCTCTTGTATACTTAAAGAGAAGAATACTTTTCAGAACTTTCCAAGAATTTATAAATTGGATTCACCGTTTCACTCTACCTTCCTAGAAACTGATTTCAGCAGTTTTCCCTACGTAAATGAGGGTAATGATTTTAACATCACAGACCAATGGCTGAATATATCTTAGACTGGATAAGAGGGAAAATAGCAAATATTGTACTGTTAATTATTTGCTGTGTCACAAGGATAGAATGTTAAAGTTGCAAAGTCCATCAATCTTCACATTATTATTGAATAAAGAATAGATTTTTAAAGTTCATCAATCTATAATTATTAATTTAAAATATTTTGACACATAAACTTTTGTGTACATTCTCTTAAGTATAAGTATATAGCATGACTGCTCAGTGATTATTCAGACATTGTATCTATGTCCAGGACTAAGCAGAAAATAATTCTCCAGACACTCTGAATTTTCTCCTCTTGACTAAGCCCTGCAAAGGTAACATGCATTGCTCTCGGGGCTTCAGACTTAAAAGCAATGTGTGTCTCTCTCTCCTTTTCTTCATTCAATCCAGTCTGTCCACAAAAAAGTATTATCAGTTAATATGTGATAGATACCATACTGGGCTTTCCGGTGGTAAAGAATCTGCCTGCCAATGCAGGATAAGAGGGTTTGAATCTTGGGTCAGGAAGATTTTCCCCTGGGGAAGGAAATGGCAACCCACTCCAGTTTCCTTGCCTGGAGAATCCCATGGACGGAGGAGCCTAGCGGGTTACAATGCATGAAGTTTTAAAAGAGGCAGACACGACTGAGTGACTAAACAACAAGACCATACTAGGCCTTGGTGATGGAGAGTGAGATGTAATCAGTTACCAAGACTGTCATTAACTCCCATACAGAAACAGGAACGTAAAGAAACAAGTTAAACATGAATGATACGTATACAAAACACAACGGGGACTCAAAGGCAAGGCATTTTTGTGAGTACAATCATTAACTATAGTACGCAGGACTATTTTCCCCCTCAATTAGTTTTAAAAAATCAAGTTTGGAGGGAATATGTACATGAATATGGATGACTGAGTCATTTTGCTGTGCAACTGAAACTATTAAAACATTGTTAATTGGCTGTACTTCAATATAAAATAAAAAGATTTTTAAAAAGCAAAAAAAAAAAAATTAGTCTTTTTACACATTTTCAAAAAGATCATTGGAGTTAAAAACAAATTTAAAATATGACAAATCTAGATTAAAATTTTAGTGCCAACTCATAACCGAAACTCATATCATGTATTATCCCTACTTTATGCAAAAATAACACACCTCTTAGAAAATATAAATTTATTTCATATTTGTAGTAAAGGTTGACATTGTTTAGGGCCAGCCTCACAAGTTAGGGTCGGGAAATTTGCCCATAAGAAATAATACATGAGTTATGTCTAGGAGTTAAGAGAAGAGAGAGCCTAGAAGAGCATTCCAGTAGAGATCCTAGAGTGATAAAAATCGAAAGAATCAAAAAAAGAATATTCAGTTAAAGTAAGAACAAAATTTATTTTCTTTTTTGCTAGCTAGTGTTCCTCATGCCAGATACTAACTTTTTGTGAAAAGTCCTAGGCTGTCCTTTTATTTTCTTATTTTGTTTTAATTCGTGACTAAAGGGAAAAATACAAGTTATGGTGTGACTTTGAGATATTAATTGAAAGTCTTCAAATGTGAAACTTTTCTCCCCAAACCCAGTACTTTTTTTTCCCTATAAGTCCTTCTTGATGCTTACCTCCTCTTTCTTTGATTTCAGTAACAATGTATATTCTCTAGTACCTCAAAATATAAACATGTTTCCAACTAGAATAACTGCAAGTGTTGGCATGTATGAAGTGCTGGCATCTAGAACATTCTTCCACTGTGATAGAATTTTAGAACAATATAACCACTTTGGAAAATGATTTGACAGTTTATTAAAAACTTAAATATACCTTATGATCCAACAATTTTATTCTTAGGTATACAACCAAGAGAAATTAATGATTGTGTTCATTTAAAATATCTTTTACAAAGAATGTTTATAGTAGCTTATTTTATTGTCTAAAATTGGAAAAATCCAAATCAGTTCATGAACTAGAGAATGGATAAATATTATGTATATCCACACAATAGAACACTATCAGTACAACTGCTAAACAAATGGAAAAGAGAGAATTACTAGTACAATGATATAGATAAACTTCAAAAATCCTAAACCAAATGAAATGTCAGAAAAAATACATATACTCTATTATTTTATGTAATTTAAGAAGCGCAAGTGCATGCTCAGTAGTGTCCAGTTCTTTGCAATCCTATAGACTGTAGTCTGCCAGGCTCCTCTGTCCATGGAATTTACCAGGCAAGAATATTGGAAAATGAATTGCCCTTTCCCACTCCAAGTTCAAGAAGCTCAGTTCAGTTCAGTTCACTCATCACTTATCTGACTCTTTGTGACACCATGGACTGCAGCACGCCAGGCTTTCCTATCCGTCACCAACTCCCAGAGTTTACTCAAACTCATGTCCATCAAGTTGGTGACACATTCCAACCATTTCATCCTCTGTCGTCCCCTTCTCCTCCTGCCTTCAATCTTTCCCAGCATCAGGGCCTTTTCCAAAGAGTCTGTTCTTCGCATCAGGTGGCCAAAGTATTGGAGTTTCAGCTTCAGCAACAGTCTTTCCAATGAATATTTAGGACTGATCTCCTTTAGGAGGGACTGGTTGGATCTCCTTGCAGTCCAAGGGACTCTCAAGAGTCTTCTCCAACACCACAGTTCAAAAACCATCAATTCTTAGGCACTCAGCTGTCTTTATAGTCCAACTCACACATCCATACATGACTACTGGAAAAACCATAGCTTTGACTACATGAACCTTTGTTGCAAAGTAGTGTATCTGCTTTTTAATATACTGTCTAGGTTGGTCATAGCTTTACTTCAAAGAAGCGAGCGTCTTTTAATTTCATAGCTGCAGTCACCATCTGCAGTGATTTTGGAGCCCAAAAAACTACAGTCAGTCATTATTTCCAATTTTCCCCCATCTATTTGGCATGAAGTGATGGGACCAGATGCCATGTCCTTAGTTTTCTGAATGTTGAGTTTTAAGCTGGCTTTTTCATTCTCCTCTTTCACTTTGATCAGAGGCTCTTAAATTCTTCTTTGGTTTCTGCATAAGAGTGGTGCCATCTGCGTATCTGAGGTTATTGATATTTCTCTGGGCAATCTTGATTCCAGCTTCTGGTTTTTTCCAGCCCAGCATTTTACATGACGTACTCTACATATAAGTTAAATAAGCAGAGTGACAATATACAACCATGACGTAGTCCTTTCCCAATTTGGAACCAGTCCACTTTTCCTCGTCCAGTTTAAACTGCTGTTTCTTGACCTGCATACATATTTCTCAGGAGGCAGGTAAGGTGGTCTGGTATTCCCATCTCTTGAAGAAGTTTCCACAGTTTGTTGTGATCCACACAGTCAAAGGCTTTGGCATAGTCAATAAAGCAGAAGTAGATGTTTTTCTGGCACTCTTGCTTTTTCTGTGATCCAAAAGATGTTTACAATTTGATTTCTGGTTCCTCTGCCTTTCTAAATCCAGCTTGAACATCTGGAAGTTCACAGTTCACATACCGTTGAAGCATGGCTTGAAGAATTTTGAGCAATACTTTGCTAGTGTGTGAGATGAGTGAGAGCAATTGTGCAGTAGTTTGAACATTCTTTGTCATTGCCTTTCTTTGGGATTGGAATGAAAACTGACTTTTCCAGTCCTGTGGCCACTGCTGAGTTTTCCAAATTTGCTGACATACTGAGTGCAGCACTTTCACAGCATCATCTTAGGATTTGAAATAGCTCAACTGGTTTTCCATCACCTCCACTAGCTTTGTTTGTGGTGATGCTTTCTAAGACCCACTTGACTTTGCATTCCAGGATTTCTGGATCTAGGTGAATGATCATACCATCGTGATTGTCTGGGTTGTGAAGATCTTTTTTGTACAGTTCTGTGTATTGTTGCCAGCTCTTCTTAACATCTTCTGCTTCTGTTAGGTCCATACCATTTCTGTCCTTTATTGTGTCCATTTTTCCATGAAATATTCCCTCGATATCTCTAATTTTCTTGAGGAGATCTCTAGTCTTTCCCATTCTAATGTTTTCCTCTATTTCTTTGCACTGATCACTGAGGAAGGCTTTCTTATTTCTCCTTGCTATTCTTTGGAACTCTGCATTCAAATGGGTATATTTTTCCTCTTCTCCTTTGCCATTAGTTTCTCTTCTTTCCTAAGCTATTTGTAAGGCCTCCTCAGACAACCATTTTGCCTTTTTGAATTTCTTTTTCTTAGAGATGATCTTGGTCACTGCCTCCTGCACAATGTGAAGAACTTCCATCCATAGTTCTTCCTGCACTCTATCACATCTAATCCCTGGAGTCTATTTCTCACTTCCACTGTATAATCATAAGGGATTTGATTTAGGTCATACCTGAATGCTCTAGTTGTTTTGCCTACTTTCTTCAATTTAAGTCTGAATTTGGCAATAAGGAATTCATGATCTGAGCCACAGTGAGCTCTCGGTCTTGTTTTGTTGACTATAGAGTTTTTCCACCTTCAGTGCAAAGAATATAATCAATCTGATTTTGGTATTGACCAACTGGTGATGTCCGTGTGTAGAGTCTCCTCTTGTATTGTTGGAAGACAGTGTTTGTTATGACCAGTGTGTTCTCTTGGCAAAACTCTATTAGCCTTTGCCCTACTTCATTTTGCACTCCAAGGCCAAATTTTCCTGTTACTCCAGGTAGCTCTTGCCTTCCTACTTTTGCATTCCAGTCCCCTATGATGTAAACATATCTTTTCCTTTAGTATTAGTTCTCAAAGTTCTTGTAGATCTTCATAGAACTGTTCAACTTCAGCTTCTTCAGCATTAGTGGTTGGGACATAGACTTGTATTACTGTGATATTGAATTGTTTGCCTTGGAAATGAACAAAGATCATTCTGTTATTTTTGAGATTGCATCCAAGTATTGTGTGTTGGACTCTTCTGTTGAAGAGGGCTACTCCATTTCTTCTAAGGGATTCTTGGCCAAATTAGTAGATATAATTGTCATCCGAGTTAAATTCATCCATTCCATTTTAGTTCACTGATTCCTAAAATGTCAATGTTCACTCTTGCCATCTCCTGTTCGACCACTTCCAATTTACCTTGACTCATGGACCTAACATTCCAGGTTCCTATGCAGTATTGTTCTTTACAGCTTCAGACCTTGCTTCTATCACCAGTCACATCCACAACTTGGAGCTGTTTTTGCTTTGGCCCCGTCTCTTCATCCTTTCTGGAATTATTTCTCCACTGACCTCCTGTAGCATATTGGGTACCTACTGATCTGGGGAGTTAATCTTTCAGTATCCTATCTTTTTGCCTTTTCATGCTGTTCATGATGTTCTCAAGGCAAGAATACTGAAGTGATTTGCTATTGCCTTCTCCAGTGGAACCACGTTTTGTCAGAACTCTCCACCATGACCCTCCCATCTTGGGTGGCCCTACACAGCATGGCTCATAGTTTCATTGGGTTAGACAAGGCTGTGGTCCATGTGATCAGTTTGATTAGTTTTCTGTGATCATGGTTTTCACTCTGCCTGCCCCTTGAGGGATAAAGATAAGACGCTTATGGAAACTTCCTGATGGGAGAGACTGACAGGGGGGGAAACTGGGTCTTGTTCTTATGGGTGGAACCATGCTCAGTAAATCTTTCATCCAATGTTCTGTTGATGGGAGGGGCTGTGTTCCCTCCCTGTTGTTTGACCTGAGGCCCGACTATGGTGGGGGTAATAAAGATAATGTCAACTTCCTTCAAGAAGTTGAAGAAGAGGTAAAACTAATCTATGGGAATGGAAGTTAGAATGGCAGTATCCTCTCAGATGGTGCATGCCCTGAAAAGAAGCATGCCTGGACTTTCTGGGGCAATGGAAACAATTTATACCTGTATCTATAAATGGTTTTGAGAGGATATAGATAAGTTAAAAGTCATCAACACATAACTTAAGATGCGAGCATTTTACTATAGTGCATTATACTTTAATAAAGTACTATTAGATATAAAATAAATATTTTGTTAACTTGTCTGGAGACTGCAAAACCCCTAAATATTTTTAGAGTATACTTTTTATATTTGAGATTATCTTAAGCCTAACAACAACAAAAAAAGCAGAGACATAACTTTGCCAACAAAGGTCCATCTATTCAAAGCCCTGGTTTTTCCAGTAGTCATGTATGGATGTGAGAGTTGGACTATAAAGAAAGCTGAGCATCAAAGAATTGATGCTTTTGAACTGTGGTGTTGGAGAAGACTCTTAAGAGTCTCTTGGACAGCAAGAAGATCAAACCAGTCCATCCTAAAGGAAATCAGTCCTGAAGACTCATTGGAAGGACTGATGCTGAAGCTGAAACTCTAATACTTTGGCCACCTGATGCAAAGAACTGACTCACTGGAAAAGATTGTGATGCTGGGAAAGATTGAAGGCAGGAGGAGAAGGGGACAACAGAGCATGAAATGGTTGGAATGCATCACCAACTTGATGGACATGAGTTTGAGTAAACTCTGGGAGTTGGTGATGGACAGGAAAGCCTGGCATGCTGCAGTCCATGGGGTCACAAAGAGTTGACATGACTGAGCAACTGAACCTAACTGAACAACAAAATGTGACTAAATTTTCAAAGGACATACAATTTCTTCATGTCAGGTCAATCCAATTGATCCAAATAAAAAGGCTCAACTATGGCTACTTCCTCTTTGAAAATAGATGGTTGAAAACTGGGAGGAGGTAATCAGTATAAACACAGGTAAATATTAAGTTAACTGCTCAATTTAAATCTTGACTGAATTTACTGATCTTGTAAATACTAGTCAGATAAACTGGTCTTGTTTTTAATCACAGAAATTAGCTAATTTCAAGTATGTTTAGAAAAGTGGCCCATGTTATCCGAGAAGAAAAAGTATCTGAGCTTTGTACATTAATCTGAAGAGATCACTGTTTGCAAACAGGTGTGGCTGTAAAGGACTCAAGAAGACAAAGATGACTAGTACTCAGAGTCTCAAAACCATCAGTATACATTTAGCCTGAAAGGGAAGCCGATTGAGGTAAAGAGCCATAGTAACATATTAGCAGAAGCTAATGGTTTGGTAAGGTCACTATTAGTGACCTTTATGAAGCAAGATTGAAGGGCTAGTAACATTGTAGACAGACGCTTAACTGTCTGAGCCACCAGGGAAGTAGATAAAATTTACCACTGGATGTAGTATTCTGCTGGGATAATCCCGTGGACAGAGGAGCCTGGTGGGTTACAGTCCATGGGGTCGCAAGAAGCCACACATGACTGAGCAACTGATACTTTCACCGTGGTAGTTTGTGCAGCACCCCAGGGCAATTCCTACATCTCCCTTATGCTGCCCAATACAATCTTAGCATTCCCTGAAAATTCAGACTATTGTTCCAAGCAAGAGAAACATTTTCCTTCTTCGCTCTTTCTCTCTTTTTTCTTTTTTTGGACTGCTAAGTCGCTTTAGTCGTGTCCAACTCTGTGTGACCCCAGAGACGGCAGCCTTTGGACTAGTGACATGAAAACCAGAAGGCCAGGAGGGAATCTCATCTTTCCCGAGAGCTGAGTGGTAATTCCAACTTCCGGTGACAGCATTTTTCTACTGGATAGAAAAATCGTTAAAATAGACAACCCTGGTGCCACAGGCATGGAAAAAATAACTAACTGGAAATGGGTTGTTAGGTGTTATGAGTAAATACATTACCCATGGCTTCATCTCCTTTTCCCAGATCTATCCCTTCCTGCTATGAGGAAAGCACCCACAGTACCACCACCTGGGGTTTAGGATGAGAGCACAGCTAAGCAGTTAGGTCAAAGAAATGATAGAAAATGACTGAAGCTTGACAATAGAAAATGTACTTTCTGTATCTTTCCTGGGCCCTGCATGCCCATCCCACCATTTTTTTCCTCACAATCACACTGCAATGCAGTAGTCTGTTCCCTCTGCTGTTACAGCAAAAATAAACTGATGGAGGCAGGGAGGAAGCAGAGGAGCCTCAGTCTCCCTGCCAAGAAGAATCTGGGAATAAAGCCAGGAAGAAAAGAACAGTGGAGGTAGAAGCCTGCATGGCATGTTAAGAGTCATCACCTGACTTTTCAGAGGAAGAGAGGCCTGGGGGAATAAGCATTAGGGGAAAAAAATTAAGGCAAACTAGCTGCAGTTAGAGTAGAGATTCATAGGAAACCCTGCAGAAATATATCTTGCTCCAGAACCCCAAAGTGGGGCATATAATTCAAAGTATCCAGGGGCTAGAGCACCAACCTGAGTGCAATGGGAGAAGAAAAAAAAAAAAAAAAAACATGGTTCAGCGTGAAAGCCTGACCTCACTTGGTGACAACTATCCAAGGAATTCCATCAGGACCATGTCACACGATCCACCCCTCAGATCCCACCCCATCTACACTAGCAACAAGCGAGAAATTGACTCTAGCCTCTGCTGCTGACTCTACAGTGATCAGCCTGCTGTTTTGATGCATTATACATCACTCTCTGCTCTAGCTTTTCATGTTCCCTCTGCTGAAATGCTCTTCCCCCAAATATCCTTGTAGCTCATTCCTTCATTTCCTTGAGTCTCTTCTCAAATGTCATATTTGAAGGAAATTCTTCCCTGATTTAAGATTGCAAAGCCTCCACAAAAACACACACTGAGTACTCTTGAGCTCCCTTACCCTGCTCCACTATGTTCCCATAGCCCTTATCACGTTATAATATACTACAGCATTTACTTGACTATCTTGTTTACTGTCCGTCTGTCTCTACTAGAATGCAGTCCCCATCTGATTTTTTCCCTGCCATACTCCTAGTCTCTATCACTCAGCCTAGGGCACAGCTGAAGTTCAATAAATATTTGTTCAACTATCTGATGAATGAATAAATGAATACTACACACTACTGGCTCTAAAGGTAGAAGGACTAGCATGTATTTGTCTCTGTATTCCTTGGAATCGGGACTGTGCTTGGTATATGCTAGACTCTCAATAAATGCTTGTTAAATGAATGAATGTATGAAAAATATAATCTCAAGTTGAAATAGCTGAATATTATCTTAGATACTTATTATCAGTATCTTAGATTGGAGCGGAGGTAAGTGGGGAATCAAAGCACAGAGGATATGATATAATAACAGTAGCAGTAGCAATGATTATGATAATAATAGCCAGGTAGTGGCCACATCAATTTGTCAAGTATGTTGTTCGGTATTTATTATATCTGGTCCTCGCAATCATCTTGCAAGGGAAGCATAATTATCTTTGTCTTAAAGATGAAAATGTTAGAGCACAGACTATTTTTAACAACTGCCTCAACAATAACAACAAAAAAAAGCAGAGACATAACTTTGCCAACAAAGGTCCATCTATTCAAAGCCCTGGTTTTTCCAGTAGTCATGTATGGATGTGAGAGCTGGACTATAATCGATGCTTTTGAACTGTGGTGTTGGAGAAGACTCTTAAGATTCTCTTGGACAGCAAGAAGATCAACCAGTCCATCTTAAAGGAAATCAGTCCTGAAGACTCATTGGAAGGGCTAATGCTGAAGCTGAAACTGCTGGGATTTAAACCTAGAACCAACTGGATTGCCCCTAAAACCAAGGCACCAGTCTGCTTATGCACAGTTTGCTCCTCAACTACAGAAACCAAACAATGGTTTTCTTCCCACCTTGGGTTCAGCTGATACAGGAGAAATAACAATCCAGCTGCTCTTACCACCCGGTTCTAAAGTGTATCAGGGCCTTTGGAACACCAGCTAGCCCCGTATGAAAGCATTGCTATTCTCAAAGTTTAAGCAACAGAAATTGAGAATTGAGGGGGCTTGAACTCTACGTGGCAATCTAAGAAAGCTTCCTAGAGAGAAGAGGTATCTAGGAAATATTCAAAAGGACATAAGACATATGGGAGGCAACAGGAAGTGTATCACCAGAGACAAAAAATAGACCAAGTAGGGGAACAACATTTAAGTAACTGAAATTCAGCCTCTGCATTATATGTTAATTTATTCAGCCATTGAACATACATAGTGAAGCTTTTATGTGTAAGACATGTCTCTGAAATACGAACATACAGAAAGCTGGTCAGAAAGTCCCTTCCCTCTTCAAGTTAGGGGGGAACAAAATAAAATTTACTTGAAATATATGGCCTATTAAATTGGGTTAATTTTATGTAGAAAAATAAAGCAGAGAAAAGAGGATGAGGGTACTTGGAGTTGTGATTTAACGGTGTGCTATTTTAATACTATTTGAAACAATCAAAGAGTTGATACATGTGGGGCAAAACTGCCAGATTTTTGTAAGAGCAATTTAACCTCAGCCTCTATACTGCATACGATTTTCTTGTTCTTCAATCGAAGGTGGCAGTTCAAGAGGGTGACACGCTCTGTCTTTGAGGCTCTCTGCTGATTGCTCTGAGCTGAGAGTAATAGCAGAGTTCCAGCCAATTTCCAGACTGGTAAGAATCTTGGAAAAGGGGATTTTTAAAAGTATTATACTCCATAGTGTCCCTATAGTTGGTGAAGTGTAACAGTGCCTCATTAGGTGGCCAAAATTCTAGCTTGACCACTAAGTGTCATTGCGGTTGCAGAGCACAGATCTGGGGTCAGCAGAAGAAGAAGAAAGGTGGAATAAAATGAAAATCATGAGCTAAAAGCTTTATCATACTTGATAGGTCATTTCTAGAGAATTACATGATTAAGGGGCGTGAGAGAGCAGAGTAGCAGGTGTATAAGGACTTCAGAAAAACATCTTGTGTAGGGCTTTAAAATTACTTAGGAGCTTAATAAAAATTGACATCTATATGGACACTATCTCACGGTTGAAAAGCCGGCTGAAAGATTGAAAAGCCTGTAAACAAATGAAAATAAATGGCTTGCAACTCATACTGGGAGGAGTTCTCAGGGTTGGCATTTGAAGAGCTCTTATTTAGCTTGAGAGCCAGATGACTAAGCTATTACATTGAGATAAATAGATTGGGAATGAAATGTGCAAATGAACTAACCTGGCAGGAGTCGCTAGAAAGGTAAGGAACCTTCTACCACCACGGAGTTGTTTATATTCAGATTTAGAAAAGGGCTGCATTTGAACATCTGTTTTTCAGAATACAAAGTGGTATCATGCAGTCTGAAAAGCCTGGAAGAGACCATACTCATGATTGGTTTAGGAAGAGTGGCTGGTACAGGAGGGAAGATGAAAGTCTGTACGTTAGATCAAGCAGGCCGATGATTAAAAGTGAGACGATCCACAAATGCTTCAAAGATATAAACACCGGGCAGACTTAAAATTACTTCTCCTGAAACCGTAGGGCAGACAAATGGGAGAGAATTAATAAAGGGTGATCCCAGACAAATTCTTTCAAAAACTGTGAACTGGGTCAGTCATTTAGACTAAGAAATGATTCTTTCGTACCTCATGCTCCTATTTTAAGGCCTTGCTCAAATGTCACGTTTCTGGCTTTCTTCGTCACCTCTCCCACACCTCCAAGGCAGAATTAATCACTTCTTGAAGTATCTTTCCATTGTGTGTAAGAAATGTTCCTTTCATAGTGCTAAACACACTGTATTTTAGTTATGTTCTGATTTCTATTAGTAAGAGGTGAGTCCCTTAAGGGCTGGGTTTATGCCTTAACATATATTTGCACCTCCAGCACTAGAATACTGACTGTTATTTTAAATGTTTAGTGAATTGAATGGTACCTTACACATTCACCTGGGATTTAATTACTAAGGTTATCATTTGTTACTTTGATGAAGCTATGTGTGCGTGCTGTCGCTTCAGTTGTGTCTGACCCTCTGCAAACCTATGGACCAGAGCCCGCCAGGCTCCTCTGTCCGTGGGATTCTCCAGGTAAGGATACTGGAGGGGGCTGCCATTTCCTTCCCCAGGGATCTTCCTGGCCCAGGGATTGAACCTGCATCTCTTACGTCTCCTGCAGGTGGGTTGACAGATGGGTTCTTTACAACTAGTGCCACCTGATGAGGCCACATTGTGTTAAAAAGAGGGGGAGGTGGGAGAAAGCATTCTATGTATTGATAAGAAAAGATTGCCAATATATCTATATTAAGTAAAAAAAAAAAAAAGGAGGGGGGCAAGGTGCCAAGCAATGTGCACATCTTGCAACTTCATGTGTAGAATGAGAGAAAAATAAGAATGTGCTCCTATTTTCTAATATTTTCATAAATAAAATCTGGACATATATTTTAAAAGCTAATCACTGGTTACCTCTGAAGAAGGTGGTACAATGGGGTCAGTGATAAAATTAAAGTATTCACTGTGTATATTTTTATATGGTTTTGACTTTTTAAACATTCATTCATAATCTACCACCCATTAAAAATATTTAAAAATACTTTTTACAAACCAGTCATGTGGAAAATGAAAGCAACAGCAGCAACAATGAACAAGAGGACTCATTCCATGCTTAATTAGGTGAAGGAGACAGGTACTGCTATATATTGGTTTGTTTGAACAAATGAGCTCAGTTCCACTTACAGACCACATAGTTGTTGAAGAAATTAAAGGAATTGTTATTTTCTCATGCAAGCCACAATAATCGAAAGTTTTTCCAAAAATCTCACTGGATAAAGGTGGCTGCTTCACTCTGTTTCTGCTAATTGCACTACGAAGGGCAGCATGCCTTAAGGATCTTCCGTCTGTCACACTGAACCCAAGACAACTCCTTAACATATTGTCAGAAAATCAATATTTTAAATAATGAGATTGGGTCTGTCCTTGAAGCAGTCTGGGTACTAAACTAGATTTATATAAGGTTTTCATTTGTCTCAACTAGTTAGGGATTGCTTCCCTTGACTGATTCCTATCAAGCAAAAATGATCACATTTTAAATATACATGTATATGTATGCATCTTGAATGGCATGTGTCAAAGTATAATTTACAAGAAATTATAAAGCATAACTCACACAAATATAAAATAAGCATGTGGCAAACAATCCTTTACCTCATTAAGGAAAGAACCAGTCACACAATATACATGGTTCAAAGGAGAAATGAAGAACAAGGGTTATAAAGGCATGGGAGGAAAAAATATTTGAATGAATAGGGTTAGATACAGAACTAGTTAATGTCCTACAGAGCAATAAAGCTATCACCTTTGGGGTTATCTTTTCTACCAAGCAGAAATCATTTGTATTTTTACTAGATAAAAATCTACTAATAAACATGCAACTTCACAGAGAATGGGTTTTTAATCAATAACTAGATATAATGAAACAAAGGTAAATTCTCCTGAATAATCAATAATCTTTGGGTGAGCCTGTTAAACAAGGTTCTGATATGACATCAAAAAGGCATGTCATCCTTCCTTTGCTTTACTTTCAAGTTAGGTAATATTTTTTAACACATATTCAGTCAGTTCAGTTCAGTTCAGTTCATTTCAGTCGCTCAGTCGTATCTGACTCTTTGCGATCCCGTGAATCGCAGCACACCAGGCCTCCCTGTCCATCACCAACTCCCGGAGTTCACTCAAACTCACATCCATTGAGTCAGTGATGCCATCCAGCCATCTCATCCTCTGTCGTCCCCTTCTCCTCCTGNACAGCCTTGATGTACTCCTTTTCCTATTTGGAACCAGTCTGTTGTTCCATGTCCAGTTCGAACTGTTGCTTCCTGGCCTGCATACAAATTTCTCAAGAGGCAGGTCAGGTGGTCTGGTATTCCCATCTCTTGGAGAATTTTCCACAGTTTATTGTGACCTAGTGAAGTAAAAATCAGTGAAAGAATGCTAGAAGCTGCAGTTCCTACCTTTGTCATCAGCCTTGAAGTGAAGAAGCAATTCAGAGACAGAAAGAACAGTGCATTGAATATTTTAAGACATAGTCCTCTTCTAACAGGATTCTCTCAACATAATAAAAAGGATTGTTAATTAATATATTTTGCAACTAATATGATGATGCTGAGGATGAGAACAGGTTAACATAAAAGTGATAGTAAATTTGTCTTTATTCAATGGCAAAATGCATCAATAATCTTATATTTATTCCTTGAGAGGAGGAAATAACCTAACTCAAAAACAACCATGAGTAATAGAAGAGCTTTTAATATTTATGCAAACTGAGGCTGCATGTGTAATACATGAAAATATCTCCACGAGTCAGCCTTGTCCTTCCTTCCTTGTCAACTGGAAAGTTCAACCACAAAGCTTAGAGCTGTGTTGCTCCAGAGTAAACCACAGGGTTGATCACTAGAAGACATATCTGTGATGCAGTCATCCCAGCCAGTTAGATCTCTAAATTTTAAGCAAAAGAGTCCTATAATAAGTGAGAAAGGCTCATCGGGAGTTTTACAGGAAACATAAAAGAGTGTAGAGAAATCAGGAATATGAAAGCTCCTGTTAACAAAAAGATAATTTTTCAAGAAACAATGCAATCTACCTCCTTCCAGAATCTAATACAGCACATAATTTCAAGTATCACTAAGTGAGACTGTTTGGCTAATTTTTGTAATAATAAATTAGCCTAGGAAAATTCTTAGGAATTGTTAGAACTCAAATGGGCAGTGCATAAGCAACCTTTTTACCCTGGAAACCCAAGGGTAAGCCCAGAATAAGAACAATCCTATTAACCTTTGTCCAAAACACTGCTGTTTTTCCTATATACATTTCTTCTTGCTTTGTATAATACTCTAAGGAATTTTAAGTTGGAAGCTTTACAGTTGGCATGAACATTTTTTTATTTCCTCACAGGAATATTAGAGGTGCTCTGCTTATAGAGGAAATTCACCCTTTCAAAAAGAAGAAGAGAAGCTGGTTATCCAAATATTTCTCTCATAATAGCCAGATGATTTGGAAAGGAGAACATATTGTAAAGAGAAGCACATGCAATTTGAATTATTTAAAAGCCCTACAGCTACTATAGGAAAAAAAAAATCTGGCCCAAATAGAAGTCTCTTCAATACTACCTACTATTTTCTTACTTATCCATTAAAAGCTAATGTACTATTTGGGAAAAATAGGAACTGGAAAAAAGACCACTTAACATCTTCAAAGTCATGTCATAATCCTTTATATTTCTCAGTGCCTGAAGCAGACTTTTTTCTTGTTTTTTTCTCAGCTGATCTCTTAATAAACCCTGAGGAAGACAGACTTAACTCCCATGAAGATAAGACTATTAATTAACTAGATTTGCCAAATAATACTGGAAAAGTAAAGTATTCAGTAAGGGTCAAACATAAATGCTGCAAAGTCATAACTGTGACAGCAACGCAGGGAACTTTCAGTATTAGAACTGTCTGTAGTGCTTTAACTTACATGTGGGGAAAGTTCCAGATTATTTTAACATCTGTTTGCTAGCAGTCAAAATGTAGGCTCTGGGGTCTCCTTACAATATATGGTGCTTGCGTGCATGCTTAGTCTTGTCCAACTCTTTGCGACCCTATAGACTGTGGCCCACCAGGCTCCTCTGTCCACGGGATTTTTCAGGCAAGAATACTAGAGTGGGTTGCCATTTGCTCCTCCAGGAGACCTTCTTGATCCAGTGGATGAAACCTGTGTCTCCTGCATTGGCAGGCAGATTCTTTACCACTGAGCCACCTAGGAAGGCCATGATGTATGGTAGAAAACTACCTTTTTATTTATTTATTCTTGAAAAAGTCCCAGCATCTGTTCTTGATTTAAAAACAGAAAAGCAAATAAACAAAGAAAAAAGAAACTTTTTTGGAGAGATGCAAAGGACCTAAAAAACTACATCATGATTCTTTTGTGTGCGTGTGTGTGAAAGTTTCTCAGTAGTGTCTGACTCTTAGCGAGTCCATAGGCTATAGCACACCAGGCTTCTCCGTCTCTGGAATTCTCCAGGCAAGAATACTGCAGTGGGTAGCTGTTCCCTTATCCTGGGGATCTTCCAAACCCAGGGATTGAACCCAGGTCTCCCACATTCCACGCAAATTCTTTACCATCTAAGCTACCAGGGAAGCCTGGAGAAGAGCGATTTCCCCTCTTGCACTGATCTTACTGGATGGAAAAAATCTTGGAATAGGCAAACACTGGTTTGGGATAAAGTAGAAATAGGAAAGAAAAACTGTCTAAGAGAACTTTAATTCACAGAAGCAGATGGGACTATAGGCTGCCTCTGGCAGAGCCCCGTTCTCAAAGAGGCAGCCAGGAATTCGAAAGCTGTCCAGGAAGTCTACAACAGAGGTGGAAAAGGCAAGTTTTCATGGAGAAACAGGGAGGAGAAAATGAAGAGGCTCATCAGAAAGGAAAATATGAAAACATAACAAAGTGTTCACCTATAAGGGAGAATTCCTATATGCAAACTAGTTCATTCAAATTAAGAGATGGTAAGCAAGGGACAAGCCACATATAGAGGAAAGTAGTTTTTCTGGTCATGCAAATGAAGGTCTAAAATTTGGCTTGTGATCTTGAAGGTGAGAAATGTAAAGTATCCTAGATCATTAGAAGCTCAAAATATGTATATGTCATGAGAGAGTAAAAGTTCATTAAGGGATTTAATGAATGCTTTGAACACTTTCCTTTTCCTTTCCTTTAAACTCCTGGACTCTTATCTTAGTCTTCACCTATAAAATGTCACGCCTTTACCCTATTTGGTGATCCAGCACACTATAGTGTTCACTTAGAGGCAGTGTGGTTGCCAAGTTAAAGAAATACAGACAGGGGTCAGATTCTTGCTCTGACTCGACCTTTCAAAGTAACTTCAGAAAACCAAATCTTAGGCCTTTAACCTCTTTTCCAATTACTAATCCCCGCTAGTTCTATAAGTGGTCCACATTTTAAACAAGCATTTTGAATTATCAAATTGAAAGTTTGGGGGCAAAGAGAAAAGACAGATTAGAGACTGTTTTCAGAAACACTAAAGTTTTCTAAAAAAGAAAAACTATGACAAATGCATGGCAAAAGCCTCTAAAACAAAATCAGACTAAGGCCTTTTGCCTCATTGAATCACTAATCTTGGAAAAACTGATTTCATAGTTGTTCTTTAAATGGAAAGAATGATCTTGGGTCCTCGGGTACACATTTTTTTAAGGAGGAAAAAGAATTTATTCCACCATATTGGCTTTTCATATTTAAGTCTTCTTAAATCTGAAACAAACCTCTAAGAGAAGTGCTCTTGTGTATCAGAAGACTGGAATTTGCCTGCTGTGAGGAACTGCATGATGTGGGCATAATTTTTGAATGAACAAAAAAATATATAACTAAATACATTAGAAAGCCAATTAAGGTTTTTAGCTTTCTTTGGTTTTTGAACAGAAGATAATTTGTTTTCTTATAGATTGTAGTTATAAATTAAATAATTCCCCCAAATTTTTATCTGAATATAAAGATTGACATTGAAAAATGGAAAAGATGAAGAGAGAAGAGGGACAGGGAAAGGAGGTAAAGAAGACGAGGAAGAGGAGGAGAGAACGGGGGAGAGAGAAGGAAATAGGAGAAGGGGCCTCAAGCTTTCTATTTTCAAAAAGTGTGTGACTGAACTCCAAATTTCCTCTTCTAAACTAGCTTTTGTTGACTTTGATATAACAGAGGGTGAGAACACACAGTTTAAACATTGTCAATAAAGTGTATCAATAGCAACTTCTCATAAAGCTGGCATGGTTGACCAGGAAAAGTGTGGCTTGTAGTTATGTCTGAAACGCTCATATATTTAGTGCATGCAAAGGAGAAAAGAAAACCACCTTTACAGAATGTTTACTTGGAATGAGGTCCTTTACTCAGGGCACAACATTTACCCTTACACTAATCTTTTGAGATTGTGATTTTTGCCCTTGTTTTGAAGAGGAGGCTACTGGGGCTCAGAGATGGTGACTCTCCAAGGTTTCCTGGCCAAAGAGAGGCAGAGTCATAATGCAAAGCCAGCTCAGCTTGATGCCAGAACTTCTCTTTTGTTGACCATCAGCTGCCTCCAGGCGACTGACTGGCTTCCAGTGGGCATATGACATTATCTAATGTTTGATAAGATCAGACCTTCTCCACTGGTCTCATAATGAAAAGCATTTGTATAAAATGCCAAGAATTCTTATAAAATTATTATGAAATACAAAGTCTTTCATGAGAAGGAGGAATACAAGGGTTTGTGGTTCCCCCCAGCAGTATGTGCTAATAGAAATGCCTTCCATAAGGACACGACTTCTTATTCTGACATATCTAAAGCCTTCATTCCATTGAAGATAAACATTCAAGTCAAAGGTGGAACCATTCCTGGGAACCATATAGCCATATACATTTAGCATTTTTCACACAAAGTATAACTTCCAAACATTCTAGATAATATGTGGTCTACAATCCTTAGTGCTCTCCATCAAACTGCCAATCAAATGCCTTGGCAACAACCAACAGAGTGGTCTTTCCTGTCCTGCCCATTTTATCATCTATTCTTTTTTTCCAAATTACTTTGATCTGAGTATACTTCTTAGAAATTTGGAAGAGTGTTGGTTACTTTTTTACTTCACTCAAAATCAAACTAAAGACCAACGTAGCTCATCAGGAATGGTCTAATGTGAAACACCAATGAGAATCTGAATTAAATGTGAATGATTCTGAAGAACAGTTTTAAAAAATACTGATTCCACAGAGAAAAAAAGAATTTACTCCACTCTCATTAAACAAGAAGTTTTTAAAAAGCTATTGCTTCTTTAATTTCAAAACCAAAATGATGGCTGCTTCATAGAAGGGATTGCTTTCAGTCTCTCTCACTTAACAGTCCCACCCATCTGAGTGTTTTGACCAGCAGTATCAGCATGACTGTGGAAGTGATGAGAAGTACAGTATCTCATCCTGCCCCCACCACAGACCTGATGAATCAGAAATCCACATATGAAGAAATCCTTTCCTCTCAAGTGATTCAGAAACACACTTATATACATTGATCTACTGAACCTCAGCACAGAGGAGTATTCCAATTTTTAGAGATTATGTTAGAAGTAATAATTCCACTAAAATAAGAATAATGTAATAGTAGAAATAATAATAATAATAGTAATAATATTGACAATAATCTCTCTAGAATAATAATTCCACTGGAGTTATATGTGAAAGTACAGACAGATTTTTTTTTTAATGGAGATGATTTTAAACTTATTATCTTTAAGATAAGCTATATGATTGCATTCAAAGCTTTTTCCTAAACTGCTTTGTTGATACTGATATAGCCAAAGGCTGAGTGAACGCATTTCTTCAATTGTACTAGGGATAACATTCCCTACCCCACAGAACTTTGATGAGAATTAAATACGATAATGTGTGAACAGCGCCTAGCATACGGTGGGCAATCAAAAGTAGTAGGCACTGTTAACTATCATTATTAATTTTTGTACCAGAACCCAAGTAGATTAACTGGCCAATTTAACTGGCTTCCTAATCAATTTTATTTTCTCCTCTGCCCTTTATCACAGGATGTGCGGATTAATAATCACAGCAAAACTTGATTTTACCTCCCTTAAATTCCTAGATATACAAATGATGAGTCTAGAAAAAAAAAAAATTCGCCAAATGTGCCAGACATTCTACACTCTCCTGTGCCTCAAAAATACCTAGTACAATATTCCCCAGCATGATTACAGTTAGGCTAGGAAATGCTTCCTATACTAAATGCTTTAGTCTCACTCTCGTGACAAAGATTATCTTCCAGCTACCATTCCCTTAGTAGCCTCTCGCATGTGACAAAACCACTGCAATTTATATCCATCACCACGGCTGCCATTTCTAATCCTAGCCTCAGAACTGTGAGCTGTATAATTATCACTATGCCGTATTAGCATTTGTGGGCTCCCTGGATACTAATGGGATGCAAAAGGTGACATGTGTATGGATTGTGCCAAGTTGTCACACCACACAAAAACATAGTCCTGATCCCACAGGCCGTAATATTCACCTAATGATACACTCACATCACAGAAGTACATACACAGCATTCCGCTGCCCGCTAAGGCTTCCTTGCAGAGGGATGAGCTCAGGGGGATGTATGTGAATGAGTGATCACATGTCACATGAGATGATTAAAAATGAGTGGGTCCCTTTTAGAGATTAGTGGTTGTTAAATTGTTTCATTCACTTGCTATTCATGATGAATAATAAATCACTCTCAGCATCTGCTGTTCTATTCATTTATAACATGGGGATGTTTAGAAGCAAATTACTCTGAGGAAGCTCAACAAAAAGGGAGTAAGGGGATGAGGAACCCCAGTTCTGACTGCATTTTTATACTGGGCCTGACTTTTAGTTTTTTCAGGGTTACTCATAGTTGTATCTGGTTCCTAGCTTTTTTTCTGACTTCTGCTTAGAATGCTCTAGTGTTTTAAATGTTGTTGAGGAGTCTTTGAAGATCAAAAGGCCATTAATCTAAACTAGTACTTCCTAGAACTGTGTAATTTCAGCCTCTATTTGGTAGGTGTCTGGAGGACTCATTTCCTTACTGAGCATCTGTTAAACTCTTCACGGAATACACCACACAATCAGCCATTTCCTTCTAAGTGTGCAATTAATCAGTTCCTTCAGCCAGAGTTTATTGGGTGCCTACTATGCACTCAACACTCTGAAACTGTGGGAAAGAATATAGGCCATGTTTCTTGGCTCTAAATGAATCTAAAATTAAATTAGGGAGACAATTAATATACATAAAAATGATTAAAAATTCAATAAATATCTATTATAAATGAACCTTGGGCCATGCACAGTGTTAGGCACTTTTGCAAATATAATGTCATCTAACTTAATCATAACCATAATTGGGATGAATCCTACTTTACAGATAAAAGAAATTAAAGCTCAGAGATGAGACATATTCAAACAGCTGGTCAGTAGAAAAATTGAGAATCAAATCCCTCTGAACTCTAGGCCCAGTGTCTTTTCAAAGTTCCACATGTTCCTCACTGAATGAGGCCATTACTTTTTTTAAGGAACCTTTACTGAATAATTAAGGGAAAAAATAAAGGCTATCGTTCTGGAAAAAAAACTTCCATATGTTCCAAACACTATATGCAAGATAATTAAATGCTAATTTGTGTGGCAAGAAGACTAAGTTTTAAAGTTCATTAAAAAAGACCTAAAGATACCAAATAAGACTCTGGAGATTCAGGGCCTTCACTGAATGAGCCTTTGAAGGGTGAAAAGGATGCAGGAGGAGGGGAGAACGGGAACAACAGAAGCAAAACCCAGAGATGAAAATGAGAGTGAGACATGGGAGGGGCTGTTCCAGGCTGTACTTGAGTACACAATACAAACTGTGTGGGAGACTCATTGATTAGGTTTCCCAGGCAGATGGGACTAGATTTTGAAGGATCTAGAAAATGAAGAAGAGAAGGCGATGGCACCACACTCCAGTACTCTTGTCTGGAAAACCCCTGGATGGAAGAGCCTGGTAGGCTGCAGTCCACGGGGTCACTAAGAGTCTGGCATGACTGAGCGACTTCACTTTCACTCTTCACTTGCATGCATTAGAGAAGGAAATGGCGACCCACTCCAGTATTCTTGCCTGGAGAATCCCAGGGACGGGGGAGCCTGGTGGGCTGCTGTCTATGGGGTTGCATAGAGTTGGACATGACTGAAGCGACTTAGCAGCAGTAGCAGCAGCAGAAAATGAAGCAAGGGGCCATCAGATGTCACATGGTAGGAAAGAGAGCTACAGAGGGGTATTCTCTCCTTGATCAAATTTTAGTCAGGTTCCTCTGAGCTGCTTCCTCAACTGGTCCTCAACCTTGACTTATGGGAACTGCAGACTCTCAGCCCAAACAATATTGTCCACCCCTACACACTAGGACACTTAAACAAACTCTAATATGACTTCTACCAACCTGAGCATATATGCCTAGGATGACTCCAGTCCCTTAGAATGTCTAGCTGAGAAGAATCAACACTGTCACAAGAATTCACTGTTTCAGCCAAAGTCTGACTACAAACCTCTCAACTTCCTCTTCTTTGGGCATTTTCTTTAGCAAACTTGAGATTAAAAATCCTTTCTCTGTCCCTCTGAGATGTATCTTCCACAGTCCAGGAATATATTTTTCAAGGAGCCATCCCTTTGAAATGAAATCACCAGGAAAGGGAGGGGTCCTGTTGCCCAGTCTCTAGTGAGTAGGAGCCTAACTTTGCTAAGCACCAGTTAGTGAACACAGATGCCCTAATCACATCAACCAACACCACCCCCAGCCCCACACCACACCTACAATGTCCTTCAGTACTGGTCCTTTAGCACTCTCCAGCTTTTTTAATGCTCACCTTTTGTTTCAGTGGAGTTGAGTTTAGTTTATATATCTCTCTCCCCTACTGCAGTAGCATCATGCCATCATTACCAACCATCCAGCTCTATTCCTCTTTGAAGAAATAGAGTATTTCCAGTAGAAGAAATAGAGTATTTCCAGTATTGGGCTGGATAATGGCAAAAAAAAATTTTAGTTTAGCACTGAATCATTTTCCCCTTTAAAATCCTTCAGTGGATCTCTACCCCCTCTAGGTTCAAGCCCAAAGAATTGATCATGGCACACAAAGTCCTTCAGATCCTGGCTCCTGCCCACCATTCCAGCCATTACCTTTCACCACTGTGCAACAATACCCAGTGTTATACCCAGCTGTAATATAAGTCTGCCCTTCCTGAAACAGATCATATTTGTTTCTTATTCATATAATTTTTCAAAGGCTATCATCTTTGCCTGGAATAATAAGAATAGCTAGCATTGCTTGAGCATTCCCTAGTGGCCCAGACAGTAAAGAATCCACACACAATGCTGGAGACCTGAGTTCAATCCTTAGGTCTGGAAGATCCCCAGGAGGAGGGAATGCCTACCCATTCCAGTATTCTTGCCTGGAGAATCCCATGGACAGAGGAGCCTGGCAGGCTACAGCCCTAGGGGTCGCAGAGAGTCAGACACGACTGAGTAACTAAGCACATACACATAGGCTCCATCACAAAAAACTTGCATTCATTAGCACTATTAGTTTTCACAGTTTTATAAGGTAGATGATCCCCTTTTGCACATGAGGCAACTAAGGCACAATGAGTCAAGGTAATTTGCCTAAGGTCACTCAGAGTGGCAAGCAGAATTTAACAGTGAATCTAAATCTTCCTCCTGAGTCAGCTTTTACTCAAGACCTAATATGCCATATTTCCTCTCTTCCCAAGCTATCTCTTCCCTTCTTGTTCTCACAGCAAAACTCAAAGCATACGATAAAACTCGAGATTCCTCACCACTTGAAATAATCCCAATCCCCCTCCTCTCTGTTTTTACAGTGTTCGATGTTGGCCCTGGGTATACCCCTTGTCATATTGCAGAGACAGTGTTTTTCATCTATTTGTGTCTTTCCCACCTTGAAGGTAGAATGTCTGACTCATTTTCATCCCAAGCTCAGTTCTTGTCACAAAACACACACTCAGTTAAAGCCTGTTGAATAAAAGCTTGAAAGTAGAGAGAGACCAGCATGAGACAAGTAGCTGGAAAAATTAGAACAGTATCAGCAGTGAAGGAGAACTGAAGAGTTTAGCAGGAAAACCTGTAGACTTGTTGGTTTGTTGCATGGGATTGTAAACGAGAAAAAATTTTTAAAAATTGATCCATTGCACATCTATGTACTGAATCTATGGGCCTACCACTGTAGTGAGCACTTGGACGACACTGAAGCTTCCAGTGTGGTTACTAGGGAAGCAAACCATTGTCAGGAACAGGAAAATCCTTCTGGAGAGGTGACTTGGTTGGGAATATGCACTGAAGAAAAAGAACTGGTCACTGAACCTCTAAATTGATGATTTACAAAATCTTCAAAATGAGCACATCTGCATTTTTTCTGTTCTTATTTGATTTTTGGTTTCTTTTTTCCAAGAAGAAGAAAGATACATATTTGCCAATAATAGGAGACAAGCTCATTTTAGCCCCATGGATTTTCTGTAGGTGGGCAATGTAGGAAAGTGGTTTTGAATGAGCATTGGTTTGTTGGCTGCATAATCAAGATTGCAGTGTTATTAGTGTTCCAAGGTTCTCACCATAAAACCCGAATTGTTTGCTATTTTGCATAAATTTACATCCCTAATTAAGGGAATTTTAACCCACGTATGTGGGAGGAGGGGGAAAGAAATTAATACAGTCTGTATAATTACATTCAAACCCAAATTAAGAGGCTGTTATGCATATCATATGCAGAATAGTTTAGTAAATCCATCAACTTAATCAAGCCCAGGTGAAGGACAAAACACTCCATTCAGTGGTGTGCTGGTAAATGTTTAACGACTGTCTCTCTAGGAGGAAAAGTTACAATGTGGAGGGTTTGCCAGATTCCATTCTGAAAATATTCCCACCACTGACAATTTTAAGCTACCAATCTTTTCTCTCTGGAAACTGAGTTGGGAAGAGATGTGTATATTTGACCCTAAAGAGCCAGTATAACGGGGTCCCAGCACATGAAAGACCTCTTCTGATGATTAAAACTTCCCCCATCTTGTTTACTGAGCTTCTAAACTGAAGCACCACTTCTCTGAGAGGGATTGTCTAACAGGTGAAAGGAACATCGGTACCTACGAGAAGTGGCGATGCTAATCCATGAGCATTGTGTCTTAAGTTTAGGGAGCTTGTGGCTTTGGAAAAGAACCAAAGCACAAAAGTTCAGGAAAGCAATTATTTTCCTTCTTGCGATGGTGTGTGAATAGAAGGATGTTTGTTCCACTCTCGCAAAGTTTCTGTCTAGTCCACCACTCCTGTGTGCGTCTAGGTATGTGTCAGGTGTGGAGTTGAGGCACAGGTCACTAATGTGAAAGAAAGCTAGTACCGGACAGCACTGTAGTCATCTGCTTACATGGTTACCTCTTCTTCTAGATTCTGAGCCCCCAGATATGAACCATGTCTCATTTGGAATCACATCCCCAGGAAGACCATGATACACAGCGAGCTCTGGATTCGTGTGTACACTGAATGAGGAAGTCAGTAAACCTGCAGGGAAAACATTACTTTCAGGACACCCACACTGCTTATTTAACAGGTACACTGTGAGGATAACACAATGATGGAAAGCCTTCTGAAAAATGAAAGGATTAAATAATGCTGGCTATTATTGTTACTATATCTCAAAAGAATATGCTATAAACTGATTAGAGCAGCAGGTGCTTTTCTAGTTAAGGATATTGACAATAATCTCCTGTAGATACAGAAGGCTCCAGGTTGTCATGGGTAAACGCCTTGAAGTGCCACCTTCTAAATTATTGTCAACCATGATATATTACCGGCTCATATGTTGAAAGTATTTCAGCTCCCAGAAAAATAGGGAACTTTGTGATGGTGTTTCTAATGTCCATCTTCCAACAGCAACCCTACCAGTGAGGGTTTCTTGTTACATTTTTCTGCTTATTTTTCAGCTGTTATCTTGAAGCTTTCACTGAACATTTAGTTAAGTTCTACCACATTCACTGTATTAGAGCAGAATGCCCAGTATGTAGACTGTAACTGTCGATCTGTCTATACGCATTACCTCAAAAATTTTCACAAGTGAGTATTGAGCAGGTTAAAATCATCCAGGAAAACTTTTTACAGTACATGTTTACTTAGAAATTCTGACAGACCCATAATGTGATGTGATCCTTTCCTCCCACAGGCTGCAAAATGACTGTCTCAGAGTAATGTGTATTATAGCTCTCAGACCCAGTAGATGGACTGAGGACCAGTGCTCTGAAATAATTTGAGGTCAGTGTCTATAGAATAATATTCTATATAAAGTTGAATATTAGAGCTGAGAGGGATCTTTAAGAATATGAAACAGCCTTTCACTTACCAATGAGTAGCTGAGGCCCAGAGAGGTCAGGTGGTGGTCAGCAGGAAGGCAGAGTTGCCACTGACAGGTCACTGTTTTTATTTCTGTTCATGCCTTCTCTCCTCTCTTGCCACAATAGGCATCTTGGGGATAACTGTCAGGGTATCATATTTAAAATGCCATTTTATCTGTTGGCACCATCTTAGTTGTTAGTCTGTTTACAAATTTGTTGGACTAATAATTCTTTTATAATTTGGTATAAATTTCACTGCCTTTCTCTGTGGTACGCATCTCCTTGACCCAATTTTCCACTTCCACATCCATGTCTGCCACCTATTTTAGAGTCCAGCCTTCTATCATTACTCAGTGAGTGTCAGCATTTTTCATGTACCAAGTTCAGGTTACTTGCTAAAGATATAGTAGCACACAAGACAGACAATGCCTCCATCCTCACAGAACTTACAACCTAGTGAAGTGGCCAAACAACCAGATAATTACAACACAGAGTGGTAAGCACTATGATGAAGGAGGAACAGTGGATTTCTATGGGAAATTAGGAAAGGATATTTACTACCTATGCTATATAGCAAATTATCCTAAAATTTAGCATCTCAAGATAACACACTTTACTATCTCACAAGTTATTTGGATCAAGAATTCAGGCATGGCCTAGCTGGGTAACTCTGACTCAAGAGTGTAGCCAAGCAAATGCTACAGTGTCATCTGCAGCCCCAACTAAGGATAGGTATCATCTGTTTCCCAGCTCACTGATATGATTTTTGTGTTTTTATTTATTTAGTTTAATTGGAGACTAATTGCTTTACAATATTGTAATGGTTTTCCCATAGATTGACATGAATCAGCTGTGGGTTTACACGTGCTCCCCATCCTGAACCCCCCGGCCACCTCCCTCCCCATCCCATCCCTCTGGGTCATCCCAGTGCACCAGCCCTGAGCAGCCTGTCTCATGCATCAAACCTGGACTGGTGATCTGTTTCACATACGATAATATACATGTTTCAATGTTATTCTCTCAAAACATCCCACCCTCACCTTCCTCCACAGAGTCCAAAAGACTGTTCTATACATTTGTATCTCTTTTGCTGTCTTGCATGTAGGGTTATCATTATCATTTTTCTAAATTCCATATATATGCATTAGTATACTGCATTGGTGTTTTTCTTTCTGGCTTACTTCACTCTATATAATAGTTGTTGTTGTTTGGTTACTAAATCATGTCCGACTCTTTTGTGACCCCACAGACCACAGCCCACCAGTCTCCTCTGTCCATGGGATTTTTCAGGTAAGAATACTGGAATGGGTAGCCATTCCCTTCTCCAGGGGATCTTCTTGACCCAGGGATTGAACATACGTCTCCTGCATTGCAAGTGGATTCTTCACTGCTGAGCCACCAGGGAAGCCCCACATGATTTTTTTACAGGCCTTAAAAGATTTATTTCCAAGGTCACTGACATGGTTGCTGGCAGGCCTCAGTCCCTCACCATGTGGGCCTCTCAATAAATGCTTCAGAGCCTCGTACAATCGATGGCACAAGAAAGAGAGAGTAAGAAAGGGTGCAGGAGACAAAGTCACCTTCTTTTCTGTACCTTTATCCTGGAAGTGACAGCATAAGTTAGGAATGCATATCTTTTTCCATATTTCATTCATTACAAGTGAGTCACAGGTCCAGCTCAAATTAAAAGAAAAAGATTGCACAAGGGCAATTCCCAGGGAGTGGGAATTCCCTGGGGCTAACTTAGAGACTTCCTACCTCCCGAATCCTAAACAAGCAGGGGTTGGGATGCATGTCAAAGGAGCTTCTCACTATCCCGACTGGAGGAAGTGGTATCAGAATGAACTTGGAAGAATGAAGGCTGACGGAAGTAGCCAGGCTGCAGGTATGCGTGTGTACCCTCACTCAAGCAGGTGGAGAACTGTTCTGGGAAGAGGATAGTTTGTAAAAGAATCACGGCAAGAGAAAACAAGCTTAATATCCCTGAAGCACAGAAGTATAGCAGTGGGTGGAGAATGGTCAAAGTTAAGGCTGATTGGAGACGTTAAGCCGCAAGATGGGTGATGACCTCACCCACTTGCTTTTCTTTGCTCCTCTATAACGGCTTCCACTGTTTTATCTTTGGGTCATGGTAGATTATTGAAAGACATGTATCAGTCAAAATGTTCTTGACTGTGAAGAAAACAATCTCCAATTCAAGCTGACAAACAGTAAGGACATACATTAGCTTGCACAGGGCTAGACCACATCACAATCAACCATATCCCATGAAAGGAGAGATGCTGTCTCTTGCATTTCCCACTTGAGATGGAAAAAGCCTTTCCCAGAAGTTCTCTAACTCTCCTCCTCTTGCTTCTCAGTGCCCAGCATTAAGTCAAAGCATGACTGTGGAGCAGTCACAGGCAAGGGGAAAGGAACAACCTTGATTGGCTTAGACGAATCAACTGGAATGGAATGACTCTAGCAAGCCAGCCACAAACTTCCACTGCAGACAGCTTCAGACCCAGACCAGATTAATTTAGTCCTTCAAAGAGCTCTCTCAGCTTTGTGCATTAGCTTTCATGTCCCATACTAGAATCAAGGGCAGATCTAGGAGCAGCCACATAAAATCTGTTTCTACATTGACTATAAGACTATTTCTGAAGGCAATTTTTTTCTTATGCCACTTTCTTACTTGCCTAAGAAACTCCTTCCAGAAATAAAATTGGAAAAAATTCTTGAGGATAGTAAGACCTTTTATTTTCTGAAAACAAGAGCTATGGAACTAACCATACTTGCCTTTCCCTACAATGGCTCTCAGGAACTCCAAGCCAGGGTTAGAAGTAAATCACAGACATCTCTAAACAACTGTGAAGTATTAGGGAATCTATTTTCTGCCTTTTCTTGGGCTTCATTTTCTGTTTTGGTGTCTCTATAAGCCAGCTATCATCTGATGCCTCCAAGCATCTCTGGCTCAGCACTCTTTTCACCCTCTGTCACCCAAGCTTCTTTCCATCACTGGCTGCCACCAGAAATCCACACTATTAAGCATTTGGAAAAATGTATTACTGGAGATGGCTAGAAGATAATGGAGTCAGAGGGAAAGCACAAATCAGACAACACACATTACTTAAGACTTTCACTCACCTGTGTCATCTACTCTTGCCCTGTTTTCCCCTTCACATTCCTCTTGTCCCTTCAAGAGCAGCACAGATCTCTTTCCTTGCCCTGTGCATGGCAGTTTAGGGATCATGCTGGTGATTTATGTATGCTTTGAGGATTTTTCTTCTAATCTGACAGGTCATCAGTGTCTTCCAAACAGTTCCTCCCAAGAGAAAAGTTGGCTGCTAAAATTTCTTCTTTCTCTTATACATATATATTTTGTCAATCTATTAAATGTGTCTTTCTGTCATTGTTGTTCAGTCACTGAGTTGTGTGCGACTCTTTGCGACCCCATGGACTACAGCACACCAGGCTTCCCTGTCCTTCACTTTCTCCTGGAGCTTGCTCAAACTCATATCCATTGAGTCAGTGATGCCATCCAACCATCTCATCTCTTCCTGCCCTCAATCTTTCCCAGTATCGGAGTCTTTTCCAATGAGTTGGCTCTTCACATCAGGTGGCCAAAGTATTGTAGCTTCATCTTCAGCATCAGTCCTTCCAATGAATAGTCAGGGTTGATTTCCTTTAGGATTGACTGGCTTGATCCTTTCGGAAAGGGATCTTATTCTCTAAAGAGTGTTATAAAGGGCATCATTGGCTACAAAAATAAAATGCTTGAAATTAGAAAAAGTATAACTGACTAAAACATTTACTGATGATCTGGTACATGGATCTCATTTTCCTACCCTTATCCTAATGCTTATAACCAAGATGGAAAATCAAGTGAATAAAATACTAGACATTACTGAATTCAAAACATACCTTTCAAGTGTTTAGAGATCATAACTGAATACTTTGCTGTAATGAACACATTATCATCGCTCTGAAACATTCACCTACTTCACTTTGCTATCATGCAGTTCTATAGTCAAGAAAGAATCCTTGACATGATATTGAATAGATATGCAATCCCTCTATAGAAAGAAAGGTTTTTAAAGATGCTGGAAGGGATATCTGATCCAAAACAATATTCTTGAATTATTCATTTTGCCATAATGCAGTTGGAAGCTGATCCCCACAGGTCTCCTTTCCACTGTACTCTGACCCCTTTCATTGTTCCTTTGAAGAGTTTAGCTCAAGTCCTCACTATTCACAAATGCTTTCTGGACACAGCATGAGTATGCAAAGCCATAAATAATTTATTTTTTTCCACTTTGGGTGGTGATGATGTTACTGTATTAGCACAAAAAATGATCCAGGTGAATAAGACTAACAATACATGTGCTACCTTAGATGTCCTGAACACATTTCCTGCCTGGAGTGCAGAGGGTTCTCTTATTGATGCTCATTGTCTTTCAAAAGAGGCAGATGCTGTTATGTTATCGAATCAGTAGAGAAGCATAAAGGTTTAAGCCCCAGTAATCAGCTGAGAAGGTTGGACTAAATAAGAAAATGCACAGGGCCTAACTTAAAAATTGCCATATGTTGAAGACAAATCGTATTTTCTATCTCTTCGGAAAGCCTCGGCTGCACAGTGAAAAAAATCAATAAACGCAATAAATTAAACTACCACTGGCATGCACTTTACCAACATTCCTTTGACAGTACTACTTCTAATCCTCAACACTACCCGGGTCAAGGATATTTTTAATCTCCATTTTCTAGATGAAACTGAAGCTCAGAGAAGTGAATTTACTTGCCTGAGGTTGTGGAACTAGTAAGTGGTAAAGCCAAGACACAAATCAAGCTCTTTTAACTCTAAAACAAGTTCTTCTGTTGTAATGCTTCTGACTGGCAGTTGATAAGAGAATTTTATACACATGTCAAACCAGTCATGAACTCACAGAGCTTCATATAGTTGCACAGGATAAGAAGAAGATGGGGAATGATTCATCCAAACCATTAAGGCTTTAGACTCAACTGAAAATATGAAAACAACTACCAAAAGGGCTGGTTTTATTGAAAAAAATTTAACATGATATATATCTTAATACATTTTTAAAATACATATACATATATATTTATCTATATATATTATAACATGAGACTTATTGGACTCTGAAAACATCTACGAATTTATTTCCTGAGGAGTGGTCGAATCTGACTCCTAGAAAAAGAAAGAGTCTTCTTCAAAGGCTAGAAAGAAATGTAAATCCGGTGTGAGCATGATTTGAATAGATAACATTTTAAGCAGAGATGTACTGCAAGCCAAATATTAATTACACAGGAATGAGCGGGTTCAGCTTGGTTTGCTATTTCAGGGGGTTAGGCCTACTAAAGCCATAAGAAGAGGAGTTAGTACAAGCCATCAGCTGACGGGCCTCTGAGGGCGAATTTATAATCACAGATTATGCTAGGATCTGGAAGCTGAGCCTGAAGCACCGAGTTAGAAAGGGCAGTCTGTGCCTCTTCTCAGGTGCTAGAAGAATGATGCCGACAGCCATCCACTAGGCACCTAGGCTGGGTTCTAGACAATTCATGCTCATCACCTCCTGTCATCCTTACAAGTGCCTTGGAGGAATTACCCCATTTGCAGCTGAGAAAACTGAGGTGCTGAGAGGCTAACCAATTCTTCCCAAGTCCCAAGCCAATAAGCATCTGAGCCAAGCAATTTCAGTTTATGCTTGGGCCTCTGGCTCACCACACTGCTCTGCCCAGGGGAGAGAGAAGTGTTCTACAGTGCAATAATGCACCAGCTGAAAAGGTCAGGGGGGAAGTGAGGTAGTACACAGGAGAAGGGTTCCAGGCAGCCCTCTCTACTCCCACACCCTCAGGCACAAATCGATGCCTTCCTGGTGTTCCTGCCCTCTCTCAGCCCTGCAGGAGGGCAAGCACAGAGAAGAGGACTAAGCAAAGGTTGTCAAGCCCCTGCCCTGCCCCCTCTAAGAGTCAGTATTCACAACCAGCCAGGGAAGCTGAGACTTGATCCAGGGTCACAGCAAGGTGGCTTTCCAGGGGACCACCTTGGCAGTCATCACTAAAACCCCTGAAATTTGGCCTCGCCGGCTTCCAGGCACATGTGGAATGCATTATGTTTCTAATCTTAACACTGCCAGAGTTGTCTTCAAATAAGGAGCTTGTGAGAGAAATTACCCAAATTAGGAAACCAACGTGGGCACAACAGAATCGGCCTTCAACCTCTTAAGCACCCTGCCAACATTTTTCTCCTCTTGCCTGATACTGTCATTTAAGCATCTCATTAACTGACAGAATTCTTTACAAAGCAGCCTCTGTTTGGGAAAACTTGTACTAGGTTTATTTATAATTGTCCTATTTCTAAGCACCAAATTTCTTTTCACTGCTGCTTTTGTTATAGGGAAATATTCACCCTCCAAAGACTCTGGTTCTTTTGGACTTTATTTTCTAGAAAGACCATGAAGCTTCTGAATCTCAACAATTACCACAATTGCCAACACTAGGTTCAAAGTGAGTATTTATGTACACTCTTTCCCGGTACCTCTGGCTGTAGTTCTAAAATTCTGAATTTGGGCGGCAGAGGATCTGAACAAGCCTTTTCTCAGGGGCTTCTCAAGCATCTTCGGTTCAAGTCCCAGCCTACAGACCTCCCTCCATATCTTGCTTTGAGCCTCTCACCCCAAGCCTCACATCCATCCTAATTTATCTCCCAAGGCTAAGACAACTCTTTAGTGAAAAGACCTTCAAATTAATAACAGTAAACACTTTCATTACCCTTTTTATTTCCCACAAAAAAATCAAGGGAAGACTCTATCACTTTAACTTTGCAGTTGAGGAAATAGAGGCACGGAAAGGTTACAAAACTTGCTTAAGTTCACATAGATAGGAAAACAGCGAGATTCAGAGCCATAAGAATCAATGCTGGATAGCTCTTACTCCCTCTTTCTTGCTCTCTCTCCCAATTCTAGATTTGTAAATAATTTTACAGTTACAAAAATTATCAAGGATAGAAACCATACAAAAACACTGGATATTCTTTACTCAGGCTGGCCTATTGTTAACATTATCCTATTTTCTTTTTCTGTACACCTCTTTTTCACCTCAATTGACACATAAATTTTGTATATTTTATGCCCAATGATATAGTATTTTTCCTGAACCAGCTGGAAGAAAGCTGGGTACATCATGCTCATTTGACCTTAAATAATTGAAAGCATCTTTCCTTAGGGAGATATTCTCCTATATAACAACATCACAGTTATCTAATTCAGTCAATTTAACATTAATAGAAAATTTTAATCTAATCTATATCTATAGTGCAATTTTCTTGATTGACCCCAAAATGTCTTCCCTAGCACTTTTTTCCCTCTAGAATAGGAGTTAGTCTAGTGGTGGGTCTTGCATTCACTTGTGTTTCTTTAGTTCCTTTAATAGAGAACATTTCTACAGTCTTTCTTTTTATTTTATGACGCTGATGTTTTGAAGAATATCATGCCTTTCTTCTTCTTTTTTTTTTTTTTTTTTTGGTACAAAATACCTGATTTGAGATCTGTCAGATGCTTTCTCATAATTACATTTAGGTAGTGAATTTCCAGCCAGAATACCCATAAGTGTCACTGTGATCTCCTAGTACCACATTCTGGAAGCTCACAATGTTTATTTGCTCTTCACTGAGGATTTAACTTTCTTTACCTAACCAAGGCATCGTCAGTTTTCTACAACATATAGTTATAACTGTTCCCTTTGAAACTAATAAGCAATTGATGAGAAGTCAGTTTAAGAACATGAAAATATCATGCTCCTCACACGAACAACCCCCTGAATTGAGTAGCTATTGATGATTTTTGCCTGAACTGTTCTTGAAGATGATTATAAAATGATTATTTTCTAAGGCTTATAATCCCTTCACATTTACTGATCAGATCTTGACATTCTGCACGGAGTCCTCCTTTTTCCTCTATGAATTATGTATTTATTATCAATGCAGTTACATGAATTTTTATTTCCTTTAGTGGCTTATATTCATATTCTCCTTTTATATTTTCAAACTGTTCCAACTTTGGTCAGTGGGAGCTATTAATATTTCAAGCTTTCTTTTATCCCTATGATATATCCTCATCATTTTTTAAAAACCTTTCCTTATTTCCTGGTATAACAAGATATTCCAGGAACCTCTAGAATATTACCGGCTTTGGTCATAGGTTTCTCTGAGGAGTCCTTGTTATTTTAGTGGAAAAGGCTATTAGGAGCCAAGATCTGAGCATGGGGTGTGCTCACTGATACTGAGGTTTTTCTTTTTCTTTTTTGTTTCTAGTTCCTTTGGGCAGATGGAGCTAGAAAATATATACATGTATTGATACATACACAGATATACTCTTATAATGTGAAGTCAAGTGGACTTTAGGAAGTATCACTACAAACAAAGCTAATGGGGATGATAGAATTCCAGTTGAGCTATTTCAAATCCTAAAAGATGATGCTGTGAAAGTGCTGCACTCAACATGCCAGCAAATTTAGAAAACTCAGTAGTGGCCATAGGACTGGAAAAGGTCAGTTTTCACTACAACCTCTTAGAAAGGCAATGTCAAAGAATGCTCAAACTACCATACAATTGAACTCATCTCACACGCTAGTAAGTAACACTCAAAATTCTCCAAGCCAGGCTTCAATAATATGTGAGCCACGAAATTCTAGAAGTTCAAGTTGGATTTAGAAAAGGCAGAGGACCCAGAGATCAAATTGCCAACATCCTCTGGATCATTGAAAAAGCAAGAGAGTTCCAGAAAAACATCTACTTCTGCTTTATTGACTATGCCAAAGCCTTTGTGTAGATGGAAATACCAGACCACCTGCCTTGCCTCTTGAGAAATCTGTATGCAAGTCAGGAAGCAACAGTTATAACTGGACATGGAACAACAGATTGGTTCCAAATAAGACAAGGAGTACATCAAGGCTGTATATTGTCGCCATGCATATTTAACTTATATGCAGAGTACATTGAGAAGCACTGGGCTGGAAGAAGCACAAGCTGGAATCAAGATTGCCAGGAGAAATATCAGTAACCTCAGATATGCAGATGATGCCACCTTTATGGCAGAAAGTGAAGAAGAACTAAAGAGCCTCTTGATAAAAGTGAAAGAGGAGAGCAAAAAGTTGGCTTAAAAGCTCAATATTCAAAACACTAAGATCATGGCACCCAGTCCCATCACTTCATGGCAAATAGAGAAACAGTGGAAACAGCAGCAGACTTTATTTTGGGGGGCTCCAAAATCACTGCAGATGGTGACTGCAGCAATGAAATTAAAATACACTTACTCCTTAGGAGAAAAGTTATGACCAAAGTTGACAGCATATTAAAAAGCAGATATGTCACTTTGTCAACAAAGGTCTGTCTAGTCAAGGCTATGGTTTTTCCAGTAGTCATGTATGGATGTGAGAGTTGGACTATAAAGAAAGCTGAAGGTGGAAGAATTGATGGTTTTGAACTATGGTGTTGGAGAAGACTCTTGAGGGTCCCTTGGACTGCATGGAGATCCAACCAGTCCATCCTAAAGGAAATCAGTCCTGAATATTCATTGGAAGGACTGATGCTGAAGCTGAAACTCCAATCCTTTGGCCATCTGATGCGAAGAACTGATTTATTGTAAAAGACCCTGATGCTGGGAAAGATTGAGGGCAGGAGGAGAAGGGGACGATAGAGGATGAGATGGTTGCATGGCATCAGCGACTCAATGGACATGGGTTTGGGTGGACTCTGGGAGTTGGTGATGGACAGGGAGGCCTGGTGTGCTGCAGTCCATGGGGTTACAAAGAGTCGGACACGACTGAGTGACTGAACTGAACTGAACTGATACTCTTGTGTATATATACATATATCTGTATAGATACATATTCACATTCATGTGGTCACACATGCATGTATACACACAAATGGTTGGGAAGTCCAATTTGGAGCGTACCCTCTTTATCATTACACAGTTTTTGTCCTGCATTTCTGCAAGTGCTGGGGTGTAAAGTAAGAGGCAAGATAGAACCCAAAGTGACTTTGAGAATTTTGCTTCTGCTGTACTACAGCTTTACATCTCTTGCTTAAAATTTCACCTCCAATTTTGGAGGCAACATTATGTGTCCATGACTCAACTCCATTTTTTATTCATATCTGAGCTCCTCTCCTTGTAAGACTGTAGTGAGGGCTTGTGAGGGACAGGGCCTTGATCTCCTCATAGAATTTAGAATTTGTGACTGTCAACTGTTTTGTATATTTAGAAGTCATTCACATAAAATACATGAAATTCTAAGATAGCAGCTAGTCTGTTCACTCTGCTGCTGCTGCTGCTGCTAAGTCACTTCAGTTGTGTCCAACTCTGTGTGACTCCATAGACGGCAGCCCACCAGGCTCCCCTGTCCCTGGGATTCTCCAGGCAAGAACAATGGAGTTGGTTGCCATTTCCTTCTCCAATGCATGAAAATGAAAAGTGAAAGTGAGGTCGCTCAGTCGTGTCCAACTCTTCACAACCCCATGGACTGTAGCCTACCAGGCTTTTCCGTCCATGAGATTTTCCAGGCAAGAGTACTGGAGTGGGGTGCCATCGCCTTCTGTTCACTCTAGGCCACTCCTATTCTGGGAGGCTGACAAAGAAAAGAGAAGGTATGTGGGCAAAGCCTCTTCTGGGTAGGGATACAAGAATGGTGGTGGCCAAGGAGGATGGGGTCTCCCAAATCTTTAGATATTAAAGTTGGGGCAGGGGGGATACAGCCGTCAGAGATGCTCACAAGGTGGCTCAGTGACCCTGTTCCCTGATGGTCCAGATGTCTGTAGGAGGAAGGAAATACCAATAATGTTCAGGAGCAGGTAGTCGTTGAACATTATGATAGTCCCCAGACCATCGAGGTAAGCTTCAGAGAGCACAGAACTGAATATAATGAACAAGCATGCAGGGTGATGACCTGAGTCCCATGGACTCTACCCAGGAGCAACACAGACCCTCAGAAGAGTACCACTTGCTAATACTCATTGTCTTTGAGTTCTCTTTATGACACTTATGCTCAGGCAGAAGTATATGATGGCTTTGGAACAAGACAGAACTGAGTTATCGTCCTAACTCTGCTGTTACTTAGAAAGTGTGTAGCCTTGGATTGTAATAACTTCTCTGGGCTTCAGGTTCTTCACTTATAGAATAAAAAGAGTGTAAGGTTGCCATGTGGATTTGAGGTACTAAAATTCAACATGGCATGTAGTTGAAGTCTTAGGTAAAATATAGACTTTCTTAAGAACAATAAGAGGTCATAATATCTATGTCATAATGTTTGTCCCTAAACAAAACAGTCTTAGGTGCCTTACACAAGGTTCTAGAGTCTGATATCACAAGAGAACTGAATGGGGCCAAATCCATTCACCTTTTTAAAAGTTTTATGCCGATTTCAATTGGCTAATGACTAATAAGACTGTTTTCTATGTATATCAGCCAGAATTTTACAGCAGTTTAATGGCTTGGACTCATGTCTTTCATTATTGAATTTTTAGCTGGCTTCATAATTTAAAACATACCAGTTCTTGGGCCATTTGCTATCTTGAGAACACCTGCAATTATTGCATTTTCTTTGGAAATTAAAAGGTCAGGTGAAGTGTGGCCAAGGGATGAAACTAAATACAAGTGGTCCCTTGCCAAAGTATTCTTTAACTGGGCCTGCCTTCCTAACAGCAGGCAGCACTGTCCCTCAGAGAGTCTTCATTCCTCTTGTTTCAGTTTCCCCTGCCCAGGACTGCACATTCACAAACCCAGCATGGCTGGCTTCCACCACAGTCTGAGGAAGACCAACAGGTAAAATGTGACTTTTGTCTTTCCTACCCAGAACCCACCTGACAATGCAGGTAGACATAAGAGATGGAGGTTTGATCCCTGGATCAGGAAGATCCCCTGAAGAAGGGCATGGCAGCCCACTCCAGTATTCTTGCCTGAAGAATGCCGTGGACAGAGGAGCCTGGCAGACTAACAGTCCATAGGATCACAAAGAGTCAGACACAGCTGAAGCAACTTGGCATAGCACGAAGACCAGAGTCACTGATGGATGCTACTATGGCACATTCCTGTGGGAGCACACGTCTCCTAGCAGAGCTGTGCAGGAAGACGGTCTTGAGCTTGAGCCTTAAAGCCTCTCTGCTCTCCAAGTACTATTGCCCTTGCCCAGACGCCTTTTCAAGCTACACAGGACAAACACATCTATCACCCGAGTGAAGGAGATGGGAGTGGAAGGAACCATCTGAATAGAAGAAAGCAGGCCCCACCTAAAAGTCTTGATATTGAATTATTTCTTAAACACTGTGCTGGCCAAAACAAATAAATCAGCTTGTGACCCCTGCCTTTACCTTTTGAACAGAGAAAGCGATGGCACCCCACTCCAGTACTCTTGCCTGGAAAATCCCATGGACAGAGGAGCCTGGTGGGCTGCAATCCATTGGGTCGCGAAGAGTCGGACACGACTGAGCGACTTCCCTTTCACTTTTCACTTTCATGCATTGGAGAAGGAAATGGCACCCACTCCAGTGTTCTTGCCTGGAGAATCCCAGGGACGGGGGAGCCTGGTGGGCTGCTGTCTATGGGGTCGCACAGAGTCGGACACGACTGAAGCGACTTAGCAGCAGCAGCAATGACGTTGATGAGGAGGGAGGGGGAGCTAAAGGGGGAGAGGAAGGCAGAGAAAAAGAGAAGAGGAAGACAAACCAGAGCAGTGAGAACTGGAGTCCTGCTCTTGGCTTCGCTACCAACAGACTCTGAGAACTTTAGAAGTCACTTGATGTCCCTGGGCCAAGTGTTCTCTCAGCAAGATGAATAGATGTGAAGCCTCAGGTGAACAGGAGGGTTCTCCACCATTTCTTGAAGCACAGATTCCAAACTGGTCCCAGCCTACCCTTCCCATCTCTGTTCTAACCTAAAGGGCAGTTTGGGTAGGGGGATCTGAAACTTAAACAGTTTGTAGGGGTGGGGGAGCTTCTTTATAATAATGATAATACAACATGTAACACAAAGTAGGGCACCATGAATATTTAAAATGAAGAGCAAAAGCACAAAAATACCAATTTTCAAAGCCAACTAACAGAAATACCATACACGCACACACATATACAAACAGGAAAAAGCAATGCAAGATTTGTTTTCATTATCTGTTTGGCAAATCTACAAACAGTTGTAATCTACGTTTTTGGCTGTGTAATCTTTGACTATCTCTTCGTATGACAAAATTCTATAATAGCCTTTTATATAGAGAGACTGGGAAGATAATCTGGTTTTTCCTATAACATAGTTGATCAAAATTTACTTATTAATGATAATTTATGATTCATTATTATTTAGAAAAATTATTTCACCCTCAGAACTTACTATTAGCAATGTCATTTCATTTTTAGTACTTTTGTCAAATTTGGGGAAATCCTCTATCAAATGTCTTTCATATGTAAGCTGTATGATTTCAAGCATTCCTGTTTCCTTGGTCAAAAACTCCTCTAAAGTGCTCTTTAAATCGATGTCACTCATTACCCAAGACTGTGGGGGGGCCTCAGCTCTTATCACTTCGAGGTACGCTACAGCAGCCCACTCATACACAAGGAACTTCTTGCTGGTCCCTGACACAGCCACCTTCCACAGGCTGTAACTTTGCAAATGCTGATCCATCATTGCGAACCGCCCTTCCTCTCCTCCCCTATCACCCTTCTCCGGGTGCAAGCAGGCTCAGCCGCGCCTCCTCTGCATTTCCCTGCCTTTGGCTCACACCACAAGTAGAGAACCCTTCCTGAGGCGCTTCAGCTCTCTGCTCGTTCGTCTGCCTTCCCCACTAGACTCAGATTCCCTTGAGGGAAGGTAGTGGGTCTTTCCATCTGCCTAGCATAAGGCCTCGCTCAAAAAAGATGCTCAATAAGTGGGTCATAAATAGAAATTGCTGCACAACACAGGTTCCAAGCAGTGTGACAATTCTTAACAGTTCTAAAACAAACCTTGTTCTGCTCTGATTCCTCAATTGTCAGTTGATGGTGAAAACAGTGTAGTCATTTATGGGGCCATCTTCCTCTCCCCTTGGACTCCCCAGGCAGTCCATGAAAATGGGCGGGGCGGGGGGTCGCTCACTCTCTGGTCATCTGTCAGCATCACTGACCTCGGACAGTTTTTTCTGCTCCTCTAGGAGGGGGCTGTCATCCTCTCTCCTCACCTTTGTCTGGCCCTCAGGGATCTCTTTCCCCTTGCTTTCAAGGTGGCAGCATATGAGGGTAACCACCTAAATTACCAAGGTGGCCACCCTCCTTCCGAGGGGCTATCACCACTGGAAGGCAAAAACATGAGCAGGGGATAGGCCTGTGCCAAAGGTAGAGTATTTCAGACGCATTCCTCTTAGTGCCTAGAAATACCTCCAAAGGGATTAAGTATAGATCTCATCAAATTTCTGTATCCTCGCTAGCCTCAGAGGAAAAAGGAGATAGAAAAGAAAGGAGGAGGAGGAGAGAGGGGAGGAGGGGAATGGACAGGAGAAGAAAAGACTATCCTGGCAAAGAAGTCTAAACTCGAGAACATGGGAATCTGGTTGCCTTTCCTCTGTGGGTGAAGGATAAAAATACTTCCTCATCCACTTTCTAACAAGTCTACCAGAGCAAGGAAATAATAATAAAAATAATAAAGTAAGGCACAGGTTAATTTCTACACTAACTTAATCATTAGCCTGCCACAAATGTTTATTGAATGAATCAATGAATGAGTTCTCACGGTTACGTCATCATCATGAACCTGTTTTTCAAAAAAACTACATAAATAGCCTCCAGGGAAATATAAACAGTGTCCTTCTCTTTACACACTATGTAATTATACAGGTAAGAACAATGATTATAAGCCATTCCCTTACTACACTGGAAAAATGGGCAAAACTTGTTTATTTCGGGTACAAGGATGATGTTTCCTCCCGCGCTTCAGAAAAGGGCTTTAGGTTTATTCTGTATTTTATAGAAAGCAGTTATGGCAGATGAGACCTTGCATTTGGCTTCTACTGGAAAGCCACATTGCAGCTACATTCCACTGGGAGAAAAAAAAATAAAATAAAGCAAAGCCATTTTTCCTTTAATCTGAACTTCTTTAAGAAAGGCTAGATTACAATGCTTTAACACCCTTTATCAAAAAGCAGTAACAGATTTACCGAGCAAAGTGCACCACTGACCTAATGTATTTTTTCCAAGTAAAGTTGATATTTGTAGTCTAAGAAGAAATGGAGGTTTCACTTCCTCATATCATCTTGTCATTAACTTATGCAGAAAAACAGCCCACCAAGCTCTTTTCTAGTCAGCTGGGCTTATTTAAATTCCTTTCCTCCCCTCCCCTCATCCTCCCTTTTATAACCAGTGGCAAATTACTAGTATTGATAAACCATTAGAAAATAAAATAAGAGACAATTTTATTGACAGCTAAATGAAGTAAGGCCTGGGTTGTGTTGGTTTTCAGCAATCGAGCTTTTTGTATTCATTAAAACTCTGCAAACAGCATGTGTTAAATTTTTGATATATGCAGTGTGCACTGAAATCTTTATCCACGTTAACTGAGACACCAATTTGCACCCTTGTTGCTCCCTAATAGGCTGATTTATTGTGGCTTCCCAGGGCCTATTAATGAAAGAGCTTGGAGTTTTTTAGTGGCCTGAATCAATTTCATTTTTGGATGCGACAGAACTTGTCAAGGTCCGTGCCTCTCGTTTCCTCTCTTGTCAGTGTGGATGGATAGCATGAGCTCTCATGTTGCATGCCGCAACCAGGTGCTTGACAGAGTGATGTGCAAGCTGGAGACTACTTGGACATCTGTACAAACTCAGCAAGTAGAATGAAAGAAATGCCACGGGATTCCCCAACTGTCTCCAAGGGGGAGAAATACCAATTAAAAGTTTTTCCAAAATCAATATATACAAATTATTTTAAACCCACAAATTTTACAGTAAGTATCCATCTAATGGCAGTGTTCATTCTCCACCACTATTAGCAAGTTCTTGGCCCATCTACTTTGATGGTTTCTAATTATCTTACTGTCTTGTCTGAACTTAAACTTGTTATGGGACAGAGGTTGTTAAAGAGACAACAATCTAGTTTGTTCACCAGTGTATCCTAAGCACTTAGAGTCTGAGCTCATTAATATTACAATGGATAGCCTTCCACACAACAAGAGGGAAGAAAGAAATATTCATTAAATGAGTAATTTTTTGAAACCAATGTTTGTTACCATTAGTGTCACAGGATCTTTCAGAATCTGATAAAAGCTATGATCTCTCTCTCTTTCTCTCCAGAAAGATGATCAGCTGTTCCCAAACATGTAATTTTCCATACATTTTCAGACTTCCATAATATCCCATGGGCAGACTTCACACTGAGACACTCTCTGGTCCACACAGTGCCAAGAAACAAGAATGTTTAATTACGGCGGTTGGGAGTAACAGTCAGGGTATACACAGAGGACGAGAGAGAAGAACTGATCCAACTGGATTAGATGAGCTTTTGTTTACGGCTCCTAGAGATCCAAACTCAGTCAGTCTAGCAAACCATCCAAGAATTAATTTGATATACTCATCACTGTCAACAGCCCAGAAAATATTAAAGAGGTAATGAGCAAATTTGCTAAAAGTCACATAAAAATTGTCCTCCTTTCTCTTCCAAATATGTTAAGTTGATTTGTTCCCTAGGGTGACTGAGTTCTTCTTTAGTGTAACTCTGAGTTCACAGTATTCAAGAGCAGATCTTCCTATCCTGAAGCTGACTGATCCCAGAATTAAATTATCCCATAATTTTGCACTTTTGGAGTAGAATCTCAAAGACTCTGAACACTCAGCTGAGTTGGAAGAATCACAGGAGCAATCGGCAGCTGCCCTGCCTGTCCATTGAAGACATTCCTGCAGAATTTGACAAATCTGACCTCTTTACCTTGCTCTTGTTATTTTCAAGGCTTTTCTCAGCAACCCCATCAACTGACCAGATGTATTGATTCCTGTACAAACACTGATGTTATCATTTCCATATTACATACTGTATTAAGTTAGATTTATTTTTGGTATATAGTTTCAGTCCAAAGAAGCCTAAAAGATGGCCTATCACCCCTCACAACACCCTCAGATGCCTGTTGTTGTGTTTCAGCTTGTACCATTAAAAGCTGATAGAGAGCCAAGAATTTCAATCAGGACTATAAAACAGAGTTTATCATGAAATCCTGATACCTTGGCAGAATTATGACAAGAAATGTACTGATTACAAATTTCAGAGAAAAGTTAATTTAGAAATTAATGCAAAGAAACTGGTACCAATATCTTAGATGTAGTAAAATTTGAAATAAAACATAAGAAAATATCACACATCAAATATGTGGAGAATGAAGCTTAGGGACATGGTCATTCTTGTGTTTCTATGTTAGGAATATAAGGAAAGTGAAGTGGACTGGAAATTCCACATCCCCCCAAAATTAATCTATTCTTTAGGAGGTTCTGAATATTACTTTCATAACTAGAGAGAGTTTTTCAGTCAGGCAAATGAGGTTGTAAACTTTAGCTTTGTCATTAATTGGCTGAGTAACCTGAGGCTAGTTGTCTAATTACTTTGAGATAATAATAGTTACCCTTAAGGCAGTTGGAAGGATTAAGCAGGATCATGTCTGTAAGACATTTAGGGCAGGGCCCAGGAGCACCAAATATGCATTAAAGAAACAGAAGTTTTCCTCCCGCAGTTATTAAGGAACAAAGGAAGAGCTGAACAGGAGAAGCCAAAGGAGACATAGGGCAGGTCAGAGAGACTGACAGGACGTTGGTAGACTTTCCAGTCCTTAAAATCAAATGAACTGTTAGCAAAAATACAGAGGGTTGTCTTTCGAGGCTATCTCCTTTGAAGTACTGAGAAGAAGAACAGATATGGCTTCTAGACGGGGATGAAGGTAGCGGTAGGGAATACAGGACCCAACTTTATGATAGAATTTACCTAAACTATTGACAGAAACTTAAAAATTAAAATAAAAACAAGGTCCTGCTTGTTTGGCAATAATAAAATTTAGAAAAATCATTTTAGAAGGAAAGACAAATACTATTAAAGCCAACAAAGCGCTCAATATGTGTTCGCAGAAGGACAAACGCTGCAGGAAATGCTTACAGTGAATGAAGATACATCCAATTCACAGCAAAAGAACCGATGTAGGCTCAAAGCCAGGAACTATTCTTGGACTGAATTCCTTATGACACTAAATTTAACTGGAATTCTTCTTCAAAACAGCATTCTATTCAACCCTTTCAAATGAAGAACTTGCATGTAACAGGAAACACGTACTTTATCACAAGGATGGAACTCCCAGTCCCTGCTGAGTCACTCTAAAAGACCCATGTTGCAGTGCATACTTCTCAGACATGAATGACTGGGGCATGCACAGGTTGAAAAGTAGGAAGTATTTCTTCTCCCAACAAGTAATGCTCATGGTGAAGTTTCTTTGAAGGGAAGCAACTAATCTTGTCTATGAGGATGAACTACTCCAAAAGAACAGGCATAGCTGTAGAATAAATAAGTGGGATAATTAACACTATTGTTAAGACAGAGCTAGGTATCAAGGAATAACGGAATTCGCAGCAAGTTTAAGCAATGCAGTAATGTGCCATGGGCATTTTCTCAAATGTTTGCTTACTTTAGGAAATTATGATGGGCTAATAAAAGAGCACTATGATCCTATAACAGTCAGAGAGCATAAAGGGGGTGCGGCGGGAAAAAAGAGCTCAAATAATTCACTTCTAGCACAATAGATAAATCAGTTGCTAAGAGTATCAGCAAGCTAATTAAGAAATCTATTGGCAAGGACACTGGCACATTTTCGTCTCCAGAAGACACTCTTTGTTAACACGGGAGCACAACTACTGGTTGTTGAACAGTGAGAAGTCTTTGCGGAAGGGAGGATGTGGGGATATCTTCCGAGCTCAGAGAGACAAGTCTCCCCTTGCTCACCCTACTCATTATATGCTAACACTAACGAGAGTAGTCCTGCCACTACTTGTATCTACTGGCTATGAAGAGACCAGATGGGGAACTCAGATTCCCACACTTCAGGGATATTAACCTATTCTACTCCTTTTCCTTTAGGGAGCTAAAATGAAAGCTGCGTGTGAGTGTGCGCTCAGTCGTTCAGTCATGTCTGACTCTGTGGCCCCGTGGACTGTAGCCCACCAGGCTATTCTGCCCATGGAGTTTTCCATGCAAGAATATTGGAGGGAGTTGCCATTTCCTACACCAGGGGATCTTCCCAATCCAGGGATCAAATGCATGTCTCCTGCCTTGGCAGGTGGATTCTTTACCCCTAGTGCCACAAGGAAAAGCCAAAATGAAAGCTACTACATGTAAAATATTCATCAAATATAGGCTGCATCATTGTGGAAGTTTGATTGCAAGAGAGAGAAGACCACAACTTTAACAACAAAGAATTTAGTGATTCTGTCAAATGTAAGAAGCCAATTGGAACACATGTCATTATTTTATGAACTACTAAAGAAGAGAAAAGGAAAAAAAAAACACTGCCAATTAGGATTGACACCATCCTAATGACTTAATCTTTTTAAATTTTATACCTATTGAAAGAGAACTGTAAAATGTATAAATATATTTTATCATATAACACATATACAATATACATTAGAAGTATAAGTATATATAGCCATAAATCAAATATATATAGTTCATATTCTTAAGAGATTTTCGTTTTCAGATTTTGAAATTTCTGAATCATTTTTAAATTCAGAGCCATCAATATCCATATTTTTTCTAGCCAGTATTATCCTCTGTGATATCCAAAGTGTTGGTGATGTAGCATTTTTGAAAAATTGTTCCACTATTGTCTCTTGAATTTTCTTCCAAACACCGACATTCATTATGGAAGCTTTGATAGCGGTGTTTACTTTATCTCTCCAGAAGGTATCAACAGAAGTTGTTCAGACAGAAAACAAGATCCCTAACATGAATGTCCTTCCGTGGTTTGTTGGCTCAGCTGTCAAGAAGCTGCAGCTGTCAGTCATGGCCTGGGGAATAATGATCAATTTGACACACGCCCAGCAATGACAACCATGTCAGGACCACCTCTGGCCAGCAGTGATTGTAAGGCATTACCATGGCAAAATCCATTCTTATTTCAGAGATGTTGAACTCTAAAAAGAAAGCGCAACATAGAATCAACAAACTACATCATCTTAACAAGAAATCTGACAATACGATGGTTCTAGGGCAGGTTAATTGAATGGCTCAATGATGCCATGAGGGACCCAAGTTCTTTTCACCTTTCTACCCATCCACCCTCAGCTGAATATCTTGTGCTCAATTTACTGCCTTCGTGGACCTAGATAATGTTAGAGTTTCAGGAGTCATGGAAACCTCATGTCCAGAGGAGGAAGAAGGCTGTTTGCTCCTAAGTATCTCTGTTTATCAGTAAGCAAAACAATCCCTTTGGGAACAGTCCAGACATACAGAAAGAAGATGAATGAACGCCATTTTTTCAGCTCTATCCCATTGTAACTTGCAGGAGTCAAGGCTAATGTTAACAGATTTTCCAATTCATCAACCAATATCAGAAATTTGGATGTTTCTGTGGAATACTCTGGTTTTTAAAATGTGTCTCCAACCCATCAGTTTCAGTACCATACCACTTAGCTCTCAAATAGCATGGAAGCTAACTGAATTTCAGTCTGACGGTGCTCTACAGAAACCTAGGTTTGGGAGAAAAACCTGAACTACAACTCATGCAGCAATTCTGGCAAGGTATCCTGCATCTATTAATAGTTAATGCATCTGAAGGACTGTATATGCCAGCAGAGAGGACATAAATGAGACATAGCCTCTGCACAGGAGAAACAGAACTCAGGGGCAGACCTTTGCCAATAGGCAGGCTGTTCTGAAGTGGTTTCCCTAAGAAAAGTCCTTGAGGCTTCCCTTAGGAGTTCTAACGTGGCAAGGAGTCTGTGATGGCACCACCAGAAACTCTAGGTATCATTCCAGCAGGTGATTCAGACCCCAAGCCTTACTTCAACTTGGTGATGCCTCTTCCATCCATGCGCTCCAACCACATGGCACATGGCCAGCCTTTTCCCCAGCAGTGCTCCTCCCTAGGCCTCTGTCCTAGACCCCGTCCTCATCTGCTTGTCACTTCCTGGGCCCACTCTCTTTCACTTGGACTTTCACTTGCTTCTAATTTATTTGGGCTAACAGCTGTACGTTCAGCCTCCCATTTCCTTTAGCCATTCTATCACTCTAACTCTTTCTATGGTACTCAAGTTAGAGGTCTATCTGTCCACTCCCTCCAGATGTTAATCACCCATGGCTGCATAATCTCCGCCACAGCTGGGAAAAACCTGACAACTTTCACATGAAAAGAAGAGCAGCTGTGAGTTTATGGCCTACATAGCCAGCGTTCTCAGAAGTGTGAGTAGCCGAGAGAAAAATATTCTTTCTCCAGTGTGATTTATTTCCTTTCCCTTTCTTCCTTCCTTCTTCTCATCTTCCTTAATGTTATTTCCTCCTTCATATCCTTCTTCTAAGGAATTTTTATATTTTAATGTATACAAGAGGGGCCTCCCTGGGGATCCAGTGGATAAGAATCTGCTTGCCAATTCAGGGGGACACGGGTTCAATTCCTGGTCTGGGAAGATTCCACATGCCAGGGAGCAACTAAGCTTGTGAGCTGCAACTACTGAGCCTGAGTGCTACCGCTACTGAAGCCCCAGCACCTAGAGCCTGTGCTCCACTACAAGAGAAGTCACCACAATAAGAAGGCCACACACTGCGACAAAGAGCAACCCCCGCTCGCCACAACAAGAGAAAGCCCATGCAGCAACGAAGATCCAGCGAAGCCAAAAGTAAATAAAAACTTTCTAAAAAACACAAAGTATATAAGAAATGTAGGCTTATTCTAATAAAATAAATAAAAGGGAAAACCAAAATCACTCATGTTTCCACCACGATAAAAACATCACTATGAACATTTTTGTGTACTCTCTCCCAGGTGTTTTTNCGAAGATCCAGCGAAGCCAAAAGTAAATAAAAACTTTCTAAAAAACACAAAGTATATAAGAAATGTAGGCTTATTCTAAAAAAATAAATAAAAGGGAAAACCAAAATCACTCATGTTTCCACCACGATAAAAACATCACTATGAACATTTTTGTGTACTCTCTCCCAGGTGTTTTGTTTTTTTTTTTTTTTTCTATTCCCAGTTTCGTTTATTGATTGATATCTTTTAAGTTTTGGTGGCTCTGTTTATTTTTGTAAAGTTAAAACCATCAGATAACTTTCTTACATACAGATGTATGAAAATTTAGCTGGAAAAATTATACCATTAATAATTATGCATAGCATTCAATTAAAGTGACAATAAATATTCTGCCCTTCTAGACTATAATAAAAGGCAGAAACATTGTATCATTTTTTTATACCCTCCCAGTTCTTTTCACATGGCAGGCACTCAGTAGAAATTTATTGAAGGTGAATATTCCAAAGTCTAAAACGTCACTACGATTAAGCAAATTCCTTTTTCACTAGTTTTGAATACAACGTAATGTTGCTTCACCTAAATTAGATCTCTCATCTGCACAGGTTTGTGTAGACGACTCCATTTCCCCCTAACAGTATTTTGTTTTTCTGTAAATTAGAACACCACCTGGGGGCACTGACAGAGCTCCAGGGTGTCAGTTCCTTCGCAAGTGTCAAAGCAGAACCCGGCATACAGTAGGTACTTAAAACATGCTTGTCTTGGCAGCTGTCTGTTGCTACAGGCTGTTACTTCCCTAGGCAGGAATATCTTGATTTTGAAGTATTTTTAGGAATCTGTGTTCTTGTTACTTAATTACTTAGATTCTCCCTAACTCCCAGTGTGAAAAAGGTGAGTTTTGAATCCATGGTTTCATAGAATGAAATGATATTTAAAACTTGCAGTATTTTCTAGCAATAGAATAAACTCCCAAGGCAAGACGAAAAAATTTATCCTCTCAAAGGAAGACATCCTCCCGACATACACACACATACTCACTCACTCCTTACAAGAGATAGTGTCATATCCTGAGTGTTTACATTCCATTTCTCATCTTGAAATAACCACTGAAAATAAATTGTTTCAAATAATGCTTAGTGTTGCAAAACCAAGTTTTCTAGAACTCATTTTTTTCTAAAATTCATCTAAATGGAAATTAATTCTATTTTTAAAAGAAATTAAAATCATTTTTACCCCAACGTCCTTGTTTGGATTTTCTTGAGAGTTCTTAGTTTCAGAACTAGACACCTTTATAAATTTTCCCCAAAGATCTCTTATTTTACATATAGCTCAATTCCCTCACATAGACTACGGCAATCAATAATCAAGATATAAAGAGACTGGGCTGGGAATACCCCCTTTCCCTGTTCTCAACTTCATGGACTGTTTGCTAGTTTGCTTAGCTATTGGTTACTCTCTCCAAATGTACTGGCAGACAAAAACAATTTAGCCACATCTGACTAAGCTATCATATGCATTTATTTGATTTGCTAATCCCAAAGCTAATATTTGAAGGTGGTGGGTTTTTAATCAAATCTTTGGTATGCCAAGTTGCCAGCCCAGAGCCTGCAATCCTTTCTGAATCATAAAGGGAAGCCTTGGTTTGCAGCTACTGTTGCAATTTCATGAAATCACAGAATTTTAGAGCTGGAAGGGACCTTAGATTATTTGTGACTTGACCTCCCAGCCACTTTAAAACCACTGCTTGAAAAACATTGTTCTCTGTAACTTTTTTGTTGCTAAACCCTATGCTCTTTAAAAGAAATAATATATCTTTTCCAGATGCTTTTATGGGACTGCTGGTTAAAGGGTTATTTGGTGGAGTATTTTCATGCCCATGAAGTTTGGGTGAATTTTTAGCTTTTTGGAAAACACTGGTAAAAAAAAATTATTTCCTACAGGTGAGGACACTTAGAAGAAAGAAGGAAAGGAAGCCAATCTTCGTTGCAAGCCCAATGAGTGCCAGCTGACCCACTTATATCATCTCTCCCAGTACTTATCTAGAGAGCCATTATCTCCATTTTACAGATGAAGAATCTGAGATCCAAGGAGTTTAAAAGTAACTTGCTCAATGTCTCAGAGTTACTGAGTGACAAGGCTAGGATTTAAACTCATGGCTTATCAGGTTCCATTTAGGGCCAATGTTCTGTTTATTATACGCAACTGTTTCCCTAGAGTTTTACTCAGATATCTAAATAGAAAAGTGCTCATCAGCCTCCACATGGCTACATGGTCATAGTAGACACCATCAGGTGAATCTCCAAATAAGTTTATACAAAAATCTCTAGAAAAGGAACTAATTGTCATCATTTTGTCTTTGCGATAATTATAACTGAATGCGCTTTGCACAATAGTTCCTTTATATCAGAGAGCAACATCTACCTCTTTAGAAGCTATCTAATGATCTGGCTATAGAAGACTCGACCTGCAAATTCTAGGAGTAAATGAACAAAGCTGACTGAGGGCTGAAGCTGAGCTGACAGAGATTTCCTATAATAGGTAGGTAGGTTGATGGCTGGAGAGCTTGCAGGCTACCCAAACACAAAAACAGAACACTTTCCTCAAAGTTCCAGATGACTCTGACTGCTACTGCTAAGTCGCTTCAGTCGTGTCCAACTCTGTGCGACCCCATAGGCGGCAGCCCACCAGGTTCCCTCGTCTCTGGAATTCTCCAGGCAAGAACACTGGAGTGGGTTGCCATTTCCTTCTCCAATGCATGAAAGTGAAAAGTGAAAGGGAAGTCGTTCAATCGTGTCCGACTCTTCGCGACCCCATGGACTGCAGCCTACCAGGCTCCTCCATCCATGGGATTTTCCAGGCAAGAGTACTGGAGTGGGGTGCCATCACCTTCTCCAGATGACTCTGAAAAGAGCCCTTTTAATACAGTCTGGACATCCCTCAGCTCCAATTTACATAGAGGACAAAAAGAGTGACATTTTCCCCTCCACTCCCTTGAATTCCCCCAGAATCTAGAAATGAATAATAAATATCCCTCAAACACGACAAAAACTCAAGGTTAGGTGCAGAAGGCTGCCTGGGAAATATAAAGAGAAATTAGCCCAGATGTTGAAAATAACATAGCTGGTCTCCAAGGTGATATTGAAAATCAAAAGTTAGTAGTAAAGTTGATGTCATTGTATATGGATTCAATCCCAGTATTCTTTGCTAGAAAAAAGGGATTAGATTGATAGAGTGCCTGAAGAAATATGGACAGAGGTTCGTGACATTGTTCAGGAGGTAGCGATCAAGACAACCACCAAGAAAAACAAATGCAAAAAGGAAAAATGGTCATCTGATGAGGCCTTACAAATAGCTGAGAAAAGAAGAGAAGCTAAAGGTAAAATAGAAAAGGAAAGATATACAGATATACCCATCTGAGTGCAGAGTTCCAAAGAACAGCAAGGAAGGATAAGAAAGCCTTCCTCAGCGATCAATGCAAAGAAATAGAGGAAAACAATAGAATGGGAAAGACTAGAGATCTCTTCAAGAAAATTTGAGATACCAAGGGAACACTTCATGCAAAGATGGGCACAGTAAAGGACAGAAATGGTATGGACCTAATAGAAGCAAAAGATGTTAAGAAGAGCTGGCAACAATACACAGAAGAACTATACAGAAAAGATCTTCATGACCCAGATAACCACAATGGTGTGATCACTCACCTAGGGCCAGACATCCTGGAGTGTGAAGTCAAGTGGGCCTCAGGAAGCATCACTATAAACAAAGACAGTGGAGGTGGTGGAATTCCAGTTGAGCTATTTCAAATCCTAAAAGATGATGCTATGAAAGTGCTGTATTAAATATGCCAGCAAAATGGGAAAACTCAGCAGTGGCCACAGGACTGGAAAAGGTCAGTTTTCATTCCAATCCCAAAAAAAGGCAATGCCCAAGAATGTTCAAACTATCTCACAATTCCATTCATCTCACATGCTGGTAAAGTAATGCTCAAAATTCTCAGGTGAGGCTTCAACAGTACATGAACCAAGAACTTCCAGATGTTCAAGCTCAGTTTAGAAAAGCAAAGGAACCAGAGATCCAATTGCCAACATCCTTCAGATCATAGAAAAAGCAAGAGAGTCCCAGAAAAACTCTACTTCTGCTTTATTGACTCGCCAAACCCTTTGACTATGTGGATCACAGCAAACTGTGGAAAATTCTTCAAGAGATGGGAATGCCAGACCACCTGCCCTGCCTCCTTAGAAATCTGTATGCAAGAAGCAACAGTTAGAACTGGGCATTGAACAACAGACTGGTTCCAAATTGGGAAAGGAATACATCAAGGCTGTATATTGTCACCCTGCTTATTTAACTTAAATGCAGGGTACAGCATGTGAAATGCTGGCCTAGATGAAACACAGCTGGAAGCAAGATTGCTGAGGGAAATATCAATAACCTCAGATATGCAGATGACACTGCCTTATGGCAGAAAGTGAAGAACTGAAGAGCCTCTTGATGAAGTGAAAGAGAAGAGTGAAAAAGATGGCTTACAACTCAACATTCAAAAAACTAAGATCATGGCATCCAGTCCCATCAATTCCAGGAAAATAGATGGGGAAACAATGGAAATAGTGAAAAACTTTATTTTTGGGGGGGCTCCAAAAATCATTGTAGATTGTGACTGCAGCCATGAAATTAAAAGATGTTTGTTCCTTGGAAGAAAAGCTAACCAATTTTAACAGCATATTAAAAAGCAGAGACATTACTTTGCTTACAAAAGTCTGTGCAGTCAAAGCTATGATTTTTCTAGTAGCCATGTATGGATGTGACAGTTGGACCATAAAGAATGCTGAGCACTGAAGAATTGATGATTTTGAACTAGAGTGTTAGAGAAGGCTCTTAAGAGTCCCTTGGACTGCAAGGAGATCAAACCAGTTAATCCTAAAGGAAATCAACTCTGAATATTCATTGGAAGAACTGATGCTAAAGCTGAAGCTCCAATATTTTGGCCACCTGATGTGAAGAATTGACTCATTGGAAAAGACCCTGATCCTGGAAAAAATTGAAGGCAGGAAGAGAGTGGGATAACAGAGGATGAGATGGTTGGATGGCACCACCAACTCCATGGACATGAGTCTGAGCAAGCTCTGTGAGTTGGTGACGGACAAGGAGCCCTGGCATGCTGCAGTCCATAGGGTTGCAAAGGGTTGGACACGACTGAGTGACTGAACTGACTGACTGATTCTTTGCCAGATAGGCTTCATCTCAACATTTCTTTAAGCTTCCTGCTCTACTAAGACAAAGTCTTACCCCATGGCTCTTAAAAGCATGATTCTTAATAGCAAGGGCTCTGCGATACTCACAATTGATTGTGCTCTATCAGTAAAAAGTAATTGCAGCTACCAAGAAATGGGCCTCTTGTTTAAATATCTTTTTTTTTTCGTGGGCACCTCCCTGCTCTGCCTTTTTAAGAACTTGGCTTTCCCCAGGCTGCCTCTTCCTGGACTAAGTGCTTGACCATGTGACCAAGCTAAATCATCACCTATTTCTTTCTTGCTGTTTACAACACTCCCCACCCGCTCCCCTGCTACCTTTTTTGCCCACATGCCAATTGAGTTCTGCTCATCTCCTGGGAAGATGAATTTCTGACTTTATCTCCTAGTGGTCATGGTGGTTTGCTTACTAAGTCATGTCTGATTCCTGTGACCCAGCTAGTCAGGCTCCTCTCTCCATGGGATTTCCCAAGCAAGAATACTAAAGGGAGTTGCCATTCCTTCTCCAGGTGACCTTCCCATCTCAGGTGCTAAACCCATGTCTCCTGCATTGCAGAGGGAATCTAATGATTGAGCCACCAGGGAAGCCCCTTCTCATCCAGTATGAGGCTTCAATAAATACATGGTTTCTACTTCTGGGATAAAGTGCTTACTCTGTCTCAGTCTGCAAGGGTTAACCTCTTCTACTTAGATGGGTAACTTAGTTTCCTTAGGATTATTTACTTTATTTTTCTCTCATCCTTCTCATTGCTTTCTCAATACACCCAGCCCAAGTCAGATCACATTATTAAAGAATATGGAATGTAGAGCAGATAAGCAGCTATGTATTTTTCTCACCCTTTATAAGTGTGTCTTGTTGATGGTTTTCACTCAGTGACCCAACTAATGTGTTCCTGTTATGTGGTGGTTGCAACAAGCAGAGAAGTTTCGTGCCTAGGTAAACCATGGAGCCCACACAGAGGCAGTCACAGTCTTAATCAGGCAGAGTCAGCTTACGCTTTTATTTGACTACAGATGATGAAGTGAAGAACTTCAAGGAAAAATATAAGGGATGCCAGATAAGAAAAACCACTAATTAGGGAAAAGGAGAGAATTTCTTTCTAAACATGCTCATTAAATTATTTTGACCTTGGAATGGAAACAGAACACTAAAATATGGAAATATTCACATTTGTGGTTTTATTAGGGCATGTTTAGATTTTTCAAACACTAAGCTATTTTTTGAAAGTTCTCCACTCAGCAAAATAGGGATGCATTTGACCAACCACTTTTTCTTCCTCCAATTTAAACCCATTTGTATTCCAACAGGAATTTAATCTGTACATTTATGATTCATTTGTGCTTAACTTGTCAAAATGTGAAAAGCAGTTTGAAATAAAGGAAGCCTTTGGATTCTGATGCTTAGATAATTTTTATCCTTAGAATCAGAAAGCCGTGACTTTACAGAGAATCAACAGTCTGATACTCTATAGGCAAATGAATCAGATATGAGAAATTGCAGGGCTCAAGTAGATCACAGATATATTGCTGTTACTTTGAATTTTAATATAAGACATACATTTATAAGTAACACAAGTAAGCCTTAAGTCTAACTTTCTTTAAGCAAATCATATAATTTAAATAAATTAAATCATATAATTTAAATAAATAAATAAATGAAGTTTGTAATTATTCCTTTCTTTTCAGGGCCATGGTGCAATACTGCTTATGTGGCGTATTGCACAATTCTGGGAAGCACAATCCTCAAAAACAGAACAAACCTCCATAATGAGTCAGTTTCCTTGTATTCTTAAATTTCATTCTTCTTTTCTCAACTCAAAATTCAGGAAAGAGCATCACCCAGGAATATCATCAGGCTGCAATATCTTTTTCGACTAAACCAAAAATTCTATCTTGATTTGCCAAATTTTCAAGGACTTACANACAATTCTGGGAAGCACCATCCTCAAAAACAGAACAAACCTCCATAATGAGTCAGTTTCCTTGTATTCTTAAATTTCATTCTTCTTTTCTCAACTCAAAATTCAGGAAAGAGCATCACCCAGGAATATCATCAGGCTGCAATATCTTTTTCGACTAAACCAAAAATTCTATCTTGATTTGCCAAATGTTCAAGGACTTACAAGGGCTTCGTGCATATTAATCTATGAATTTAAAACCAGGCTTTGGGTTTAACTCCATATTCATTTAATTATATCCAGATATATGTCTCTTGAAAAGGTCCTTTACTTCTTGGAAACCTAGATATAAAACTGTGATAACTATTTACCTCAGAGAATGCTGGTTCTATGGAACCAACAAATATATGATGTTGGGGCTACCTTGAAAATTCAGTGTGAATGACCCACAGAATAAGTCAACAAGGGTGAGGGTGGGGTTCTGTACTTGGAACTGTTAGGCAGAAGGGGAGAGGAGGTTGGAAGCTTTGGGGAGATGGCCAGTTGGTACAACAAAACTGGACTGGTAAGTGGTGGAATATCACTGAGACAGATCGGAAGAAAGAGATCAAGAGTAGTGTGTGAAATGGGAGCTGTGGATGCTTAGGAAGTAAGGACTTTCCTTTCACATGAGGTCTAGTTCACCCTGTTGGGTGATGTCTGTCTCCTAAAAGGGCTGAATCCAGTAACAGCTAAGGATATGATGCAGTCGATGTACTCAGCTCAGTGCCTGCAATTAATAAGACATGTTAGCCCTTTAGCCCACTCTCGGACACGGATTCACTTCACCATGGCAAAGAGAGTACTACATAGCCCCGAACTCATAAACTCCTACTTGCCAAACAGTGGCCGCTGGTTTGCTTTTTTACTCCTTGCTCCATTGTTTCCTCTTGGATCTGCCTTTTCCTCGTTTAGAGAGGTTCACAATCACAGGTTCCTGTACTGGCAACCACTGGAGGAAATATACAGTCTAAGCTTATCAGAGTCTAACCATAGATACAACCCAAAGAGGGGCAATCAGAGTACTTATTTGGAATTAATAAGATGCTGAGATAAAAAAGACCTCTCTGCCTAGGAGACTGCAAGATGAAAGGCCCACCCGAAGCAGACATTGTTGGGGGTCAAAACAAAGGAAAACAGAGTCAATAGATTTTTAAAAAGTGTCATATATTACCTGGATCGCACTGTGACTGAAGCCCCAGGGTTTGCAGTTACATAGACAATTAGTTCTCTTTTGCTAAAATTAATTTGAATTGAATATCTGTCCTTCATAAATGGAAAATAATACTTTGAATACTCAGCATTAGAGACAAGATAAAATAAGTAGCTCTGGACTCCTACAGCATCACAGGGTCCCTGCAAGCCAGAGTGACTCAGGAGGAGCAAAACGTCCAGGAACAACAGGAAGAGACCTTATGAGTGACAACCCAGAGGCTGGCTAGGTGGGTAGGTCACTTGGCCTTTCATTCTGGTAGTAACTACACTGTGCCAAAGACCAGACGGACCGCAAAGCCCTCTCCAACATCCAACAGACCCACGTCAGCAATATACTAGCAACTTTTCCTCAAGAGCTTATATACCAGTCCAAGGAAAATGGGGTAGGAAACCCCACATTAACTGAGACTAAGTTCTTGGCACAAGACAGGGGCTCAAAATAGGAATTAAGCTATTTCAGAATATGTGGAAGTTTATATTGCTTGAACAACAGGGTTTAGAAATTATAATTCACACCAACTAATTCTGTAAAGCACTCACAGACAATCAGAATATATTTGATCTCTTTTCCCACTCCCCAACATTTCAAGGTATGATATAATTCTGAAGAGAATCAATAAAAGCAGAACTATCAGGTACAGAGAACCTTTTACAGATCTTCCTTTATGACTATAAAAATAATTCAAAGAACACATAGCTCCCGATGGCAGGAAAGTCATTTCACTGCCACATAGAAAGGACATCACATTAAAGAAATTATTTCTGTGTACTTCCATCTATGGCTTCTCATATCAGAGAAGTTGACAAAATTGTGACTCATTACTGGTCAGTTTCTGAAGAGTATGAAAATGGGACCAAGTGTCCACTTCCCCACAAGTAGAGCATGTGGACTCCTGTGGACTCCAGGGAGGAGAATGTCTTTCTCTGATAACACACGAGAAAATGGCAGGGACACCTATCATGCCGTGTGGATTGACTGCAGGGCCTCCCAAAGGTTCTGTCGTTGTCGCAGAGAGCAGGGACAGGGCCAGCTACCAGGGATGAAGCAAACAGGTTAGGGCTGATGGCAGCCTCTAGTTAGCCTCCCTTCCCCAAGCCCACCTCCCTCCCATGCCTTTCTGGCTCCCCCACCTTCGCCTTCCTCCCCCCACGACAGCGACCATCAGCTCCTTTTCCTTCCTTTGACTTTTCAAACCCTCACTCAAGTTGACAAGTACACAAATATAAAACTCCTCCCCCAAACAGAAAAACTAGGAAAAGCTTTCCAGGTTGACATATGATAAGAACATTGAAAGCCTCACTCCTGACTTGCCAGAAGATTTTTAACCCTAGGTGCTGATATTTTGTATTAGACTATAGGCAATGTGGAGCCTGCGTTAGTCTCCCAAGATTGCTTTAATGTAGGCAGATAAGATATGCTATTGTAATCTTACTTCCTTACTTATCTAGCATCATCATAAATGAAATGTTGTATATCTGTTAATTTTATGGACAAGTGTTCATTACCCTTTAAGCATGAACACTTCGTTTTCATCTAAATATGTATTATATAATTCCTTCACTTAATAAATACATGGGCTTCCCTGGTGGCTCAGATGTTAAAGAAACTGCCTGCAATGCAGGAGACCTGGATTCAATCTCTGCATCTGGAAGATCCCCTGGAGAAGGGAACAGCAAACCATTCCTGTATTCTTACCTGGAGAATTTCATGGTCAGAGGAGTCTAGCAGGCTATTTGGCCCATGGGGCCACAAAAAGTTGGACATGACTGAACAACTAAGACACACAATAAACACACCCTGATAAAAATGATTACCATACTTCTTGGTCAGCCAGTCCCACTGAGCTGGACCTCAGTGGCTGAATTTTGTGGAACTGATTTTGTGCTATAAGGGAGAGTTGAGCATTAGGTCCCCAAACACTGTCTTCGGACACTTGTACAGGTCTAATCAGTGAGGCATTGTTCTGTCACAACCCATACAATAGCATCTCACAGACAGAATCACTGCTGGGCCAAATCAATATCAGGGATTCTCTCTGATATTAACACACTATGAGCAATTCCAGAGGAACAATAGCAAAGCAAAGTCTGGGGCAAAACCAGTCTAACAGTATAAGGAATGGAGGAAGCTATTGGGAAGAGGTGAGAGCAATATGCCTGGTGAGGTGTGGAAATCTACTATATACAGTCTGCTAGATGAACTGCTTTTTTTTTTTTTTTTAAACTTTTTATTTTGTATTGGAGCATAGCTGATTAACAATGTCGTGAGAGTTTCAGGTGGGCAGCAAAGGACTCAGTCATACATATTATGTGTATCCATTNGGCAGCCTCTAGTTAGCCTCCCTTCCCCACACCCACCTCCCTCCCATGCCTTTCTGGCTCCCCCACCTTCGCCTTCCTCCCCCCACGACAGCGACCATCAGCTCCTTTTCCTTCCTTTGACTTTTCAAACCCTCACTCAAGTTGACAAGTACACAAATATAAAACTCCTCCCCCAAACAGAAAAACTAGGAAAAGCTTTCCAGGTTGACATATGATAAGAACATTGAAAGCCTCACTCCTGACTTGCCAGAAGATTTTTAACCCTAGGTGCTGATATTTTGTATTAGACTATAGGCAATGTGGAGCCTGCGTTAGTCTCCCAAGATTGCTTTAATGTAGGCAGATAAGATATGCTATTGTAATCTTACTTCCTTACTTATCTAGCATCATCATAAATGAAATGTTGTATATCTGTTAATTTTATGGACAAGTGTTCATTACCCTTTAAGCATGAACACTTCGTTTTCATCTAAATATGTATTATATAATTCCTTCACTTAATAAATACATGGGCTTCCCTGGTGGCTTAGATGTTAAAGAAACTGCCTGCAATGCAGGAGACCTGGATTCAGTCTCTGCATCTGGAAGATCCCCTGGAGAAGGGAACAGCAAACCATTCCTGTATTCTTACCTGGAGAATTTCATGGTCAGAGGAGTCTAGCAGGCTATTTGGCCCATGGGGCCACAAAAAGTTGGACATGACTGAACAACTAAGACACACAATAAACACACCCTGATAAAAATGATTACCATACTTCTTGGTCAGCCAGTCCCACTGAGCTGGACCTCAGTGGCTGAATTTTGTGGAACTGATTTTGTGCTATAAGGGAGAGTTGAGCATTAGGTCCCCAAACACTGTCTTCGGACACTTGTACAGGTCTAATCAGTGAGGCATTGTTCTGTCACAACCCATACAATAGCATCTCACAGACAGAATCACTGCTGGGCCAAATCAATATCAGGGATTCTCTCTGATATTAACACACTATGAGCAATTCCAGAGGAACAATAGCAAAGCAAAGTCTGGGGCAAAACCAGTCTAACAGTATAAGGAATGGAGGAAGCTATTGGGAAGAGGTGAGAGCAATATGCCTGGTGAGGTGTGGAAATCTACTATATACAGTCTGCTAGATGAACTGCTTTTTTTTTTTTTTTTAAACTTTTTATTTTGTATTGGAGCATAGCTGATTAACAATGTCGTGAGAGTTTCAGGTGGGCAGCAAAGGACTCAGTCATACATATTATGTGTATCCATTCTCCCTCAAACTCCCCTCCTATTGGTCCTTCCATGTGCAAGCTCACTTTTGCTTGCAAGGCATCTTAAAGAGTGGCATTATTTTTGACTCTAGCATGGACACCACCTGCATCCCTCATCACAAGCTATGGATTTGAGATGTTTGGTTTTCTAAAATCTCCCTCAATCTTCACTGCTTCCCACCTGATGTCAACTGTGATGAAGACCAAGGGTGCCAGAAAAGCCCCACACTACCCACCCCTACCACCACCAACAGCACAGATACCCCAGGCTGCTCCCTGGTGCCCTGATCCACCTGCCCTCCTGATGCAGTGTGTGAGATGCTGTCCAGGGCACTCTGTCCTCTTGTATACTGATATGCATGGCCTTTGAGAGAATTATTTCCCCTTATTGCACTAAGGAATATTTCATTTCTTTAGCTGTGTTCAAAGCAGTGTTTCCAGAGGCCAAAAATTAAAAAAAAAAAAAAAAAAAGGCAAAAAAGAAAATCTATTCTCCACCCAACAACCAGAGTGTGTTCTTAGCATACAAATCTGACCATGTAACTCCCCTTCAGCAGTTCCTCACTATTCTTAGAATAAGTTCAAAATGGTTAACTAGTCCTACAGGATCCTAGAGAAACTGCTCACTCTTCTCAGCTTCCTCGCCCATCAGTCTCCCCTCATTCTCTGCGCCCCAGTCATAAGCACNTACAAATCTGACCATGTAACTCCCCTTCAGCAGTTCCTCACTATTCTTAGAATAAGTTCAAAATGGTTAACTAGTCCTACAGGATCCTAGAGAAACTGCTCACTCTTCTCAGCTTCCTCGCCCATCAGTCTCCCCTCATTCTCTGCGCCCCAGTCATAAGCACCCAATTCAAGTCTTACACCAGCCCTGCCCCCTCCTGTCCCAGGCCTTGTCACCCCTAGTCCCCTCCACCTGCTAATGCAGCTCCTTCCTTGACAAACAAACAAAACCAAAACAACCATCTTTTGGATCTCAGTTTCAACGGCCCACCTCACAAAAAGACCAACTCCCCTAGCAGTAGCTACCCAGTGCTCCCCCAACCCTGAATCCATCCGTCCTTTGCTCCTCCATCAAATGTCAGTCCTTCTTCACAAAGCTCCATGAGGACACTGACGGGGAGATGCAGGCACTTGAGCTTCCATGGTTGGGGAAAGGGACCAGCTTTTTAAGAAAAACCATACAGAAATATCTTACTGTGCATATTTTACATAAAACATAACCATCAATTATGTGAGCCTTTTCCTAAGGCCTCTCCCAGGACCTCCAAAGGGCTTGAGTTAGTGGGGCCACAAAGCTGAATCTTCTTTCGCTTCATGGTGACTCTGCCTCTGGGGAGGGAGTACATTTGTTTTGGTCACTGCTGTACTCCTGACACCGGACATATCTGGGTGACTGTTATCCATTAATTTTCTAATCACCAGGGGCCTACCTGGAGGCGTAGATGGAAAGAATCTGCCTGCAATGTAGGAGATCTGAGTTCGATCCGTGGGTTGGGAAGATCTCCTGGAGAAGAGAATGGAAACCCAATCCAGTGTTCTTGTCTGGAGAATTCCATACACAGTATAATCCAGGAGGTTGCCATAAAGAGTTGGACATGACTGAGGGACTAACACTTTCAATCACTAAAACAGTAAAATTAAGAATCAGAAAATCTGAATTTTTGAATATGAATATACTCTATATTCAGTTATTGGTGGAATGAAAGAAGCGCATTGGCTCCCTGAGGGCTGAGCAGATCTTGCATGAAAAGAAGATATCCGGGCCTCTAGCTTCCATGAGGGAAAGGTCTTGAACAGAGCTGTCAGAGAACTGGGCTGTGGCCACATCAGTTTCAGGTTGATCCTGATCTTCAGCCATGACCTCCCAGAAAGAACTCCATATCCTAATTATGAGGTCCTTAATCGGGGATGCTCGACGAACCCACAGTACTTGTAAAATTGGGAGTATTCCTTTCTATGTTCACGTTTCTGGGAGAGGAACCTGGCTTTATTCAAATTCTCAAAGTAATATGAGACCTACCAAATGCAAGAGCAATGACTGCAAGGTTAGTCCAAGAAGGTGCATGGCAACAGCGGAGATGTTAATAGCTCAGACAGAGGGTTCACATGTCCCAGCCCTGCTTCTTATTAGGTGAGGATCTTCACAATATACCCAACTGCTGTGTCTTCACAAATGTATAATGAGGCTACTAATGCTGAGGATGAGATGGCTGGAAGGCATCACCGACTCGACAGACATGAGTTTGAGTGAACTCCAGGAGTTGGTGATGGACAGGGAGGCCTGGCATGCTGCGATTCATGGGGTCACAAAGAGTCAGACATGACTGAGCGACTGAACTGAACTGAACTGAACTGAGTGCTTACTCACAAGGAGCCTGCTGTAGTACATAAATCTGCCTATGTGGGTGTGTGTACATAGACATGTAATACATAGTGTCTGGCCCAGTCCCTGTCTCACAGTGCGTAGCCAATAAATATGTGTTCTTTTCCCTTCTAAATAAATAGTTTTTTAATCCTTAGTATAATCTCTGTATGTTGTGAACATGTTACCCGATCAGTCACGTCCAACTCTGTGGCCCCATAGATTAGCCCACCCGGCTCCTCTGTCCATGTGATTCACCAGGCAAAAATACTGGAGGGAGTTGCCTTGCCCTCCTCCAGGGGATCTTTCCAACCGAGAAATCGAGCCCAGGTCTCCTGTACTGCATGCAGATTCTTTACTATTTGAACCACCATGTATTATTTAAGAATAATATATGAATTTACCCATCTATTCATTTTAAAAGTTTATTCAGCATCAAATATGTGCCAAGCTCTGTGCTTGGCCCTGGGCAGGGGGTGAGATGAGAACCAGAGATCAATAAAATCATTAAAAAGAATAAACACAAACCATAAAGACTTAAGAAAAACATCAAGAAGTACTTTTGAAAATTTCTTACCTCATGATGGTTATGTATTCTCTCTTGGAGATAAACCTCTTCAGCTGTCTACATTATTCCAAAATACTTGGATAAAAATGGAAAAATAGAGTCAGTCGTCCGGATTTTTATGCAAAGGATAGCAATCATCCAAATGTTTCCAAATATTCATGTGTTCACTGCAATCTGGACAACCATTTTGGAGGATTGAAATTTTCATTCTCAATGAGATGGCATTGCTTTGGATACACACAACTTTGCCAGTTTCACGCTACAAACCAACAAATATCCTGTCTCTGGCACAGGCCAAGTGTAACTTGTACTTGCAAAGTAAACCAAACCCCTGCCCTGCAAAAAGAGATGGAAAATTATGAAAATAAGTGGGTCTTATAGCCAACATAAAATNTTGCTTTGGATACACACAACTTTGCCAGTTTCACGCTACAAACCAACAAATATCCTGTCTCTGGCACAGGCCAAGTGTAACTTGTACTTGCAAAGTAAACCAAACCCCTGCCCTGCAAAAAGAGATGGAAAATTATGAAAATAAGTGGGTCTTATAGCCAACATAAAATTATTCAATATTAGTCTCTTAGTTCTTCTTTCTCTTTCTGTCATATATACACACACACACAAAAAAAAAACAACACAGCAACCCTGCTCCATCTTACTCTCCCCACCCCCAGCCAGCCCCTCCATCCAGATGAGTAAGGCTTCCTCAGGCACACAAGTGCTCAACAGTGTCCCTTATACACACCTAGGGCTGCCAAATAAAATACAGGATGCCCTGATTAATCTCAGATAAGAAATAAATAAATTTTTAGTATGAATATGTCTAAATAATACATGGGACCTACTGACTCTTAAAAATATTTGTTTATCTGAAATTTGGATTTACCTGGATGTCCTGTATTTTTATTTGTTAAATCTGGCAACCACTCCATCTCTTCCTGGAGTTGTGACCTGTGACCGAGTGACTACTCTCATTCTGTTGGGCCTTGATGCCATTTCCACCCTCCTATGTCCCAATTCTCAGGATGGAATTAGGATTCCCAGTACTTTTTCTCTGGACTCCACTTCAAATCCCTTCCCTACCAAGCCCTTGGAACATCACCACTGGAATCACACACCACTGGGCTTGGTAGGGCTATCACAACTCCTAGCTTTTCTTTCTCACGCAGCCAAAACTCGGTCACCAGCCGCTTCTTCACTGGTGACCTCTGCTAACAATGCATCCCTTTCCTCCTGGGTACCCTCCTACTAGGTGGGATTGAGACAGAACTCTGACCCCTGAGCAGCCTGCCCCATGGCTACCCTGACTCATTACAAATCAATTTCCAGACTCCTGGATAGTTCCCCAACAGGACAACACACCTAATTCACATTAGCCAAGATAAGGATTAGCCACATTCACAAACTAAAATGAACACAAGAAGACCAAACAATACAACCAAGAAGAAACTTTTTTCTAAGAAGAAATGTAACCAAATGGGAAAATATTTAATAAACCCATAAATGAATTAATAGTTGCACAAAACATAATTTATCTCAGAGCCTGCAATTCAAGCACATAAGCACTCCTAATATCAAAGCTTTTTTCTGTTTCCTCTAAATTTATCAAGGTCTCATTTAATTGCTATAAACACCTAAAGACATGAGCAAATTAACACATAAAATTGCAGGATTTTAGCTAATACATATTCATGAACGCATGTTGTTGTGATCAGGCAAATAATGACCTAAGACATTGATAAATTTGGTAGAAGCAAAAGAAAAACATAGCACACTGTAAGAATTCTCTGCAGATCACAGAATGGAATCTTTGATAAGCCCTACTCTAAGAGATCATTCATAATAATTATTGTATTTCTGTAATTCTTTCAGAAGAAAGATCAGAAAATGTTTAATCAGTAAACTTCATAAAAATACTGTCCCCAATACACTTGAAAGCCAGATCAGTGCTCAAGAATGCTGGCTTCTTGCAAGGCTAACCCATGCCCTGTTCCACAGAATCAGTTTTATATTCTTACTGGCATTCTTGCTTCTATATCTACTGCCACTCAGAAACGACTGACAGTTTTCCTAGCAGTTGTGGTAATCTCAAGTTACAGCTGTTCCAGGGTCTTCAAAATGAATGTCTTTTATTTGGATGGAAATATACAGCATGTGTTGCTCACCCAGAGTTGCTGCGGTGTAGTTATTTTTGAATCAGCCTGCTAACCCCTCTTGTTAGAACCCATCCATACATAGTTCTTATTCATTAAATCTTTTGCTCTCACCCAAGCAGGCAGTGGCCCTGTGAGCTGGAAACTGCACTGAGGTTGAACATAGCCGGACTGGTCCTGACAAAAAAAAATCTGAGCAGATGCCTAAGGCAGACATTCAGGCTGCCAAGCAAAGGCACAGACTGACAGACTCGGCAAACAGGTCTCAAGAAAGGGCAGCGCTACAGAGCACGCATACAGGAACGCCAATTAATTTCAGCTGATCTCAGAGTAAACCTCAGTAACCTTCTCCACACAATATTCTAATCAGTCATTTCCAATCAACCTGGAGCAAAACAGCACTTCAGTTATTTGCCTCCCCTGTTCAAACTGAGGGCAGCCCAAAAGCTGGGCCCTGGAATAAGGCTACAAAAACACTGCCTTCACAATAATACTTTAAAAGTATTTACTGTGATTCAGAAACTATGGCATATATGTATACGTTTGTGTGTGTATATGTGTGTATGTGTGCATGTACGTATGTATTTGTTCTTGTCGTTCAGTCGCTAAGTCATGTCCAACTCTTTTGTGACCCCATGGACTGCAGCAAGCCAGGCTCCTCTGTCCATGGAATTCTCCAGGCAAGAATACTGGAGTGGGTAGCCATTTCCTACTCCAGGGGATCTTTTCAACCCAGGGGTTGAACGTGTGTCTCTTCTGCACTGGCAGGCAGATTCTTTTCCACTGAGCCATCAGGGAAGCCCCATGTATATGTATTCATATATATTAATTCATTTATTCCTTACAACAGCCCTACGATTTCTGTCCCTTTTTGCACTGTCCTAATTTGTAATCATTTGCTCAAGGTCACACACAAGAGGTTAAAGATCAGTATGCAAATACAGGCCTAGTTCCCTTTACATCCTGTATTCTCAGCTATTGTGCTGACAGCTGGACTACCATTAAGTGGCAAGAACACGACAGCTGCCTATGTTGTGTGACTTCAAGGGATAATGGGAAAGTCCTCTCTGCTCACAACATTTTCAAGCTCCCCCTCCCCAAACAGATCTGTTTGCTTTATTCCGGGGGAAAAACTGGTAGAGAGATGGAAGCATGAAATGCAGAGTCCCAGCTCGGCTACAACCTAGTGGCTTGGAGATGTCCCACTGTGGATGATTATGATATCGACCCCCACAAGACTGTCTGGGCATTAAATGAAACACTTAGAGAAGCACATTTTGAAAGTGGAGTTGAGTGTACAAGGGTCAGTCACTATTATTAAGATCCAAAATTAGATTAAGCACAGGAGTTCTCCCAGAAGTATTTGCATTTAGATTATGGTGCTTATTCTGAGATTCTGAGTGGGCTTTGGAGGGGAGTGGTAGTAGCACTTTGAGAAGTTGGGACACATCAGGGTCATAGGAAAGGTGAGTATAGATACCCGACATGGCTGAGAGAGGAAGCTGGGGCTCCTGCTTTCCACTTGTAACCTCAGATGGTGATATGGTAGAACCATCAGCCCAGATACATAGAGGTATGCATTGCCTTCATCAGAAAATTCCCAGCTAACAGATCCTTTCCAACTAGCTGTTTTAAAACACAGATGGGCTCACTAGAGAGTGGTTATTGTCCATGGAAATGAGGACGTGAGCACAGAATCCCTTAAGAAGCACCTGGCAGTTTGAGAGAAGTCAGGGCTAAGAACATGTGTACATACTCTAATCCCCAGCGCCTGGTCAGGGTTGACCAACAATGGGATATCGGAGGTTTGCCCACATTCACATCAGCCCTTGCTCAGTGACCTCAAAGGCATCCTATGAAGCCTCATCTCTAGCTTTAGCAAAAGTCAGCCCAATCCTCCCGCAAGTCAGTCAAGCCCTCTGTGAGGAGTACTAAGTGCTATGTTATGGTGGCATTGCATTTCTGTCTCTGTAGGCACTTGGCACTTTGCATGGGGACCTTTGGTTATGCAAACAGCCATCAGGTAGAAGAGATGACTGTGCAACCACGTTGAGAGCCACTCATACTTGTCTGGATCAATCATGGAGCCTTATTTGGTAGCTGCTCCGTAATCTAACTGGACTGGATAGAATGGAAATATACTGAGTTGAACCGAATTTGAATCAATTAAACTGGTTGTCTTTTCCAGCCCTTAACCAAGTGAGTCAAAAAGGTCTCTCCTGTCAGCCAGTGTCTTAGACCAGCCCTATCATGGTGCACCCCATCAGTGGATGGAACACTTATCTGCCGAGGTGCTAGAGTCGTCTCTGATACCACTTCCTCCCCAACACCTTTATCTCCCATCCAACCCATCACCAAATCCTGCTCATTCTTATCCCATGCTCACCTTTAGGAAACTGTCATTTCTCTCCATCTCTGCCCAAATCACTGCCATCTCTTATCCTGAACACTCATGCAGCCTACAGAATAGTCTTGCTACATTTATTCTTGTTCTACTCTTCATTCGAGACCCTACTCCAAAGCTAAAATGATTCCATACATGTGAATGAAACAACAAAATATCAATGTGATCATATTTCTCCCTTAGTAAAACCAAAGGGCTTCCATCACCATTAGGATAAAGACAGAAGTCCTCTGAGCACAGCCTGGACCCTCTCTCCCAGACTCATGCCACCCTGGCCACACAATTCTTCAAATAGTCCCTTATGTTTCTGAGCTTTCACTCACATCATCCCTGCAGCTGGAAACACCAGCCCTCTGATCACTCTCCCCTGCCCCACACTTTCCTACACTTGATGTTATACAACATGTTCTCCCTTCATGCTGTAACACATCTTACAAAGCTATCCACTATAGCTTTTATAATATAACAGCTTTTATTTTATAATCCAATAATTAGCATTATTAATAGCATCATCTTTTAGGATTTTACAAAAGCTCAATAAGGCCTAATAGGCATTATGAAGAAAGAGAAGGGTATTCTAGGATAGTGGATAGCTTTATAAGACATGCTATAGCATGAGGGAAGAACATGTTGTATATCATCAGGTGTAGGAACTCAATATGCCAGCAAGGGGCTTCTTTGTAGCTCAGCTGGTAAAGGATCTGCTTGCAATGCAGGAGACCCGTGTTCGATCCCTGGGTTGGGAAGATCCCCTGGAGAAGGGAAAGCCTACCAACTCCAGTGTTCTGGCCTAGAGAATTCCATGGACTTCATAGTCCATGGGGTTGCAAAAAGTTGGACATGACTGAGCAACTTTCACTCACAATATGACAGCAAATTTGGAAAACTCAACAGTAGCCACAGAACTGGAAAAGGTCAGTTTTCATTCCAATCCCAAAAAAGAGCAGTGCTAAAGAATGTTCAAAATACCAGACAATTACACTCATTTTGCATACTGGTAAGGCAGAAAGTGAAGAGGAACTAAAGAGCCTCTTGATGAAAGTGAAAGAGGAGAGTGAAAAAGGTGGCTTAAAGCTCAACACTCAGAAAATGAAGATCATGGCATCCAGTCCCATCACTTCATGGGAAATAGATGGGGNAGTGAAAAAGCTGGCTTAAAACTCAACATTCAAAAAACTAAGACCTGGCCCCATCACTTCATGGCAAGTAGAAGTGGAAACAGTAGTAACAAATTGTATTTTCTTGAACTCCAAAATCACAGTGGACAGTGACTGTCGCCATTAAATTATAAGATGCCTGGTCCTTGGAAAGAAAGCTGTGTCATACCCAGACAGTATATTAAAATCTAAGACATCACTTTGCTGACAAAGGTCCATAGAATCAAAGCTATGGTTTTTTCAGGAGACATGTACTGATGTGAGAGTTGGACCATAAAGAAGGCTGAGCACCAAAGAATTGATGCTTTATGAAGAAGACTCTTGAGAGTCCCTTGGACTACAAGGAGATCAAATGAGTCAATCCTAAAGGAAATCAACCCTGAATATTCATAGGAAGGGCTGATGCTGAAGCAGAAGCTCCAATACTTTGGCCGCTTAATGTGAAGAGATGACTCATTGCAAAAGACCCTGATGCTGGGAAAGACTGAAGACAGAAGCAGAAGAGGGAGATGGAGGATAAGATGGTTAGACACCATCACCAACTCAATAGATATGAGTTTGTGCAAACTCTGGGAGAGAGTGATGTACAGGAAGGCCTGGTCCATGGGGTCACAAAGAGCTGGACACGATCAGGGACTGAACAACAAATCAGACTTTATAAGTATATAGATGTGATTGTTTTTATTAAAGTCATTTTTCCACTAAGCAACCATCACTGTGAAAGCAGGGCCTGTGTCTTTTTGGAACATTATCGTCTCCCCAGGGTCTACCATTGGGCCTGACAGATGAGAGGGAACAAGAGTCATTGTTGTTGAATGTTATGTGAAGGGATACCACCAGCTCTGCAAGCTGCCAATGATGACTCAGAGAGTGATGATGAGGTATAACCCATGAACTTCTCACTCCACCCCTCTTCTATGTGGAGTTTATTCATTTCTGCTTTAGAAAATTTGGGTTTGCAATCTGCAATGGCATTTAAAGGTGGGCAACAACACTGCAGGTCATAAAAAATACTCAGTATGACTGTTGACAAGTTTTTATTATTGTGTGGAATATTTTAGAATAGTTCATTACATTGTTTAGAACAGTTCCTTTCATTTGATCATTAAATGTCGACCTTCAGGGCACATCAGGGGCCAGTCCACCCATTGCATCAGCTGGATCTCATAGCAGGCCAGAAAAAGCTACCTAGCTCTGTTTAATTGCCTCCTGTGATGGAGGAGGAGTTCATGACCTCCATTCCTCTGTGAAACAGCTGCACTTGTTAGAAAGTCTCACTTTCTGCTGTGCTGATACACACCTCACTGTATCCTCTCCCCATCCCCCACCCCACCCCGGCTGCTCTTGAACCAAATAACCCTACATTCACATCCACATGGCAACTCTTCAGTTACTTCAAGACCCCTGACAAGCCACATCTAAAGTCTGCTCTTCTATATTTTATGCTTTTGCCAGCCTTGATTTTTTATTTATGGACCACATCTTGCTATTTTACTGCATGCATTCCTGTAAGCAGCCTTAAATCCTGTGTGGGATAAGGCCATATATAAATAAATCCTTGTGACTTTCCTCAAGGCAACAACTCAAGTTCCACACCCAACAGTCTCCTCACCAACCTTGCATTATTACCTCAGATTTATTCTCTCATCATTCTGACACTAGAATAGGGAAAATATAGGGCTATCCCCAAACCCTTCACTTTAAACAGATACTGTCAAGCCCACGGGATTGTCTCTGGGTGCTGTGTTTTAGGAATAACAGAGTTTGGAAAGATGAGAACAGGTTCATCACTGCTGTTTCACAGTTTCAGTTTGCAAAACAGTTCTTAATGACATGCTCAAGCATTGGAAATCCCTATCACCACCCACTTCTGGTACTTAGGTGACAACCTGGCCTCCTTCATGAACTGGAAGATTGAGGTCATAGGACGGGAACACCCCTACCGCCCTCCACACTAATTCAGTCTACTCCCTCTCTTTCTTTCTTCACTGCTGTCTGTGCCTGCTTTTGAAAGCTGTTCTCTGAACTCCGTCTAGCCCATCCTCACAAAACAAGATCTGCTCCAACAATGTCCTTGTCACAGTGGTATTTTGGCCATGAAATTAAAAGACACTTGCTCCCTGGAAGGAAAACTATGACAAACCTAGATAGCATATTAAAAACCAAAGCCATCACTTTGCCAGCAAAGATCCGTATAGTCAAAGCTATGGTTTTTCTAGCACTCATGTAAGGATATGAGAGTTGGACTATAAAGAAGGCTGAACACTGAAGAATTGATGCTTTCTAATTACAGTGCTAGAGAAGACTCTTGAGAGTCCTTTGGACAGCAAAGAGATCAAATCAGTCAATCCTAAAAGAAATCAACCCTGAATATACATTAGAAGGACTGATGCTGAAGCTAAAGCTCCAATACTTGGCCACCTGATGCAAAGAGGTGACTCATTGGAAAAGACCCTGATGTTGGGAAAGATTGAAGGCAAAAGGAGAAGGGGGAGGCAGAGGATGAGATGGTTAGGTAGCATCTTGAACTCAGTGGACATGAACCTGAGAAAATTGTGGGAGATAGTGAAGGACAGGGAAGCCTGGCGTGCTGCAGTCCATGGGGTGGCAAAGAGTTGGACACAACTTAGTGACTGAAGAACTTCCAGCTAGCTCCTTCCCTGTAAAATGCTCAGGTCATCTCTCATCTAAAAATTACTAATGATGAAAAATATTTAATATCTATTTTAGCCCAAAGCTGACATCCTAAGTTTTCTGTTCAAGCATGAGTAAACCTAAGGAAAAAAGCACAGTTGTTTTATGAGGAAGATCCAGGTTTCCTGGGGCCTGCAGGTGATACAATTTAAGGGTCGAGGGCTGTTTAAAATAAAGAATTCAAACTTATAAACAAAAGTACAAAAGTGAATATTTACTTAGAATGAGAACAAAGCAACAAATTATAATTTTAAAAAACAAACGCTACAAATATACTAAAAATAGTGTAATACATATAAAAGTAATGTAATAAATAATGTAAACAATTATTTATTAACTGTCTGGTCTCTGCAACACTTCCCCTCTCATTTTTTAATCTGCATTCTCTTTAATTGCTTCCTTATTTGGCAAAGAGTCAATCTGTCTTTTCAGTATAGTTAAATTTTTTTTTAATGTTTTCATTTTTACAGTACAGAAAGTTTTAGCTTCCTACTCCATTACTGGTAATATGTAAACTGGCAGAATTTTTTTCTCCAATTTGTAAAAATTCTTTACCAAGTTTCTTTCAATCCCGAGTTGAAACATTTCAGAACATTTCAAAAATGTGTGTGTGTGTGCTATGACTAATCTTAAATCTTCTTTGAACTGACAACCCACTAACCAGTTTGTCACTGATGTCTCATCGCAGAGGTATATTATGAATTTCAGGTTTTCTTATCTGATAGGGGAGAATGTGCGTTTTGACTGGGCCTTGACAAAAAACGAATCCTCTTCTTGCAATTTCACATACCTCATAATTAAAAGGACGTTTCACACACTAGCTTCTGGTCCTGTGCATCTCAAACCTTTTCTTCTTCACAGTTTTCCTAATGCCAGGTGTCAAAAGGCATATTCACACTTGATGTCATCCCTGGATGAGTCAGGCCCCAGTGGGTGGAGGGAGAATCCCTGAGACTATTAGTAGTAACTTAACTATATGTTACCTCTATGTGAATTTCTCAGTATATCCCCATACACCCTAACCCTAGTTCTCTAACCAGATACTCAAATGCCATTCACAACAAAGGGGAACTGTGAGTAAAGGAGGGCCTGAATAGAAAGATACAGTATAGTCTTTTACTGTACTTAAACATTGGCATGGACCGAATGTTTGTCTTCCTCCAAAATTCCTGTGTTGAAAGCCTAANAGTTCTCTAACCAGATACTCAAATGCCATTCACAACAAAGGGGAACTGTGAGTAAAGGAGGGCCTGAATAGAAAGATACAGTATAGTCTTTTACTGTACTTAAACATTGGCATGGACCGAATGTTTGTCTTCCTCCAAAATTCCTGTGTTGAAAGCCTAATTTCCAGTGTGATGGTATTTGGAAGCTGGTGCTTTGGGAAGAAATTAGGCTAGATTAGGTCATGAGGGTGGGGACCTCCTAATGAGACTAATGCTTTTCTAAAGATTTTTTTGATGTGGACCATTTTCAAAACTTTTTATTGAATTTGTTACAATATTGTTTCTGTTTTATGTTTTTATTTTCTAACTACAAATCATCTTGGATCTTATCTCGCTGACCAGGGATTGAACCCACACCCCTTGCAGTCTTAACCACTGGACTGCCAAGAAATCCCTAAAACTAATGCTTTTATACAAGAGGATCTCTCTCTTTCCCTCTCTCCTTCACCCCTCCCACCCCCACATTGTGAGAAAACAGGGAGACAGGATGCTATCTTGCACACCGGGAAGAGGGCCCCACCTGACCGTGTTGGTACTGACTAGCGTTCCCAGCCTTCAGAACCATGATAAATACATCTCCGTTGTTTAAGCCACCTAGTGTGTGGGATTTTGTTAAAAAGACTGTCAAATATCTTAAGTGTGTAAGTTTTACTGATTACATAACCATAAAAAGGCACTGCTGGTACATCATAGGGCCTGGGAAAGGTCTGGGAGAGTGAGGGGATTGAAACTGAAAGCTTATCTGCTTCCTGGTACGTCTGCCTTGGCATTACAATTCCAAGAAGTTTCCTCCAAGTCCTGCCCCTTTACTCAGATATGCCCTCCCTGGCACTTAACTCCTGGGAGTCTGGCTTTTACTTCCTTCCCGTAACTTGGCAACAACCAGCTAGGTAACTAATACAGTATCTTTCTCCCACCCTTTATTCTTCTCAACCCTCTGCATTCTTTCTCTGAACAAAGCTACGCCTTGCCTCTTAGCATCTTCCTAATTCATTTACCACTTCTCTCTCTTCCTCACCCTCACGCCCCCCCAACACTCCCATCCTCCCTTCACCCTCCCTAAATGAAGGCGCTTTCCCTGGTTCTGCCCCTAGCTCCTCCTTCCTTATCTCTTGGGCGGTCCTCTTAGGAAATCTCATTTGTTCATAGACTTCCATCATCAGCTCAGCATCTACGCTTGCTCATTCCAGTCTTCCTTTTCTCTAGAGAAGAAATCTCTCTCTAGAGCCCATTTCATTTCCTGCTAGCATCCCCTCAACACTTTAATCCAGTGTATTTGCCACACATTGGCTCTTCCTTCCTGGCTGCATGTTGTCTATTAACGCTGAGAGATCACAAATGACTCCTGGGTTTCTCCCTTGACCCCCACATTCCTTCTTCTCTTTCCTACTGCTCCTGCCCTACTTCTAGCCTTGCTGCTGCTGCTCCAGTCGCTTCATTCGTGTCCGACTCTGTGTGACCCCATAGACGGCAGCCCACCAGGCTCCCCCGTCCCTGGGATTCTCCAGGCAAGAACACTGGAGTGGGTTGCCATTTCCTTCTCCAATGCATGAAAGTGAAGCGTGAAAGTGAAGTCGCTCAGTCGTGTCTGACTCTTCGCGACCCCATGGACTGCAGCCTACCAGGCTCCTCTGCCCATAGGATTTTCCAGGCAAGAGTACTGGAGTGGGTTGCCATTGCCTTCTCCACGTCTAGCCTTAGCATCTATTAATCAGAGTAGAAACTTCTCAGTTGTTCCAGAGAATTCTACAACCTAGTGCTTTTCCCTTACTTCTCCCCAGATGGTTTTTCCTTCTCAGAACTGCCACATGCTTTTAATTTATCTGATGGAATTTATTCTATTAATATTTCATCTTGTATTTATATGACAATAACACATTTATAAAGTGCTTAGAAAGCGCTAAGCATTTTGCATTCTCTTATTTAATTCTCACACCTATTCTGTTACTAGCACTCATTAACATGATAATTATTTCTGTTTTCAGTGGAGAACCTGAACCTTAGAAAAATGAGTGACTTGTTCAAGGTGACATAGAAAGTGGCAGGGCTTGAATTTAGATACATCTCTCTGACCACAAATAATCATGAGTTTAACTGCCAATAACTAGTAATATAATTGCTATTATGTATTATGCACTTGCCTTATGCTCTATAAACTTCACATTATCCTATAAGGTTATACTGTCATCACCCGCTTTTTATAGAGAAGAAAACTGAGTCCCTCAAACTTTATTCCATCCCCATAAGGTTTCCTGGCTGGTAACGGCAGGGCTGCTATTGAAGATAGGCCATTTGGCTCCAGAGCCCCAAAAGTAACCATGTCACCAGACTGCCTCCTTCTTTTCCCTGCTGACTTCACCTTTGTTGTCATGGCCCTTCAACTATACAATAGCCTCTCTGAGGATAGAGGGCAATTCTTTATTCATTTTTTTCATACTAAAGCTAATTTTTATTTTGAAATTATTTTAGAATTATAAAAATGCTGCAAATGCAGTACAAAAATTGTTTTTTCCTAAACCATTTTAAAGTCACCAATATACTATCATATAACTCCTCAAGAATTTAGCATAAATTTCCTCCAAAGGCATTCTTCTGCATAATTAAAATAAAGCCACTGAAATGGGGAAATTAACATGATACATGACTATCATCTCTGATATACCAGTCAGTCCTAAAGAAAATCAACCTTGAATAATCATTGGAAGGGCTGATGATGAAGCTGAAGCTCCAATAGTTTGGCCACCTGATGCAAAGAGCCAATTCACTGGAAAAGACTCTGATGCTGGGAGAGATTGAGGGTAGGAGAAGAAGGGGGTGACAGAGGATGAGATGGTTGGATGGAACATTCACATGAGTTTGAGCAAACTCCAGGAGATAGTGAAGGGCAGAGACGCCTGGCGTGCTGCAGTCCATGGGGTTGAAAAGAGTTGGATACCACTTAGTGACTGAACAAAAACAAAATGTCTAATTTCAGACCCCATTCAGTTTTCACTGATTTTTCCATTAATGTTCTTCATAGCAAAAGGATCCAGTACAGACTTAAACATCTAGTTCTTTGTGTCTCTAGTCTCCTTCGATATGGAATAGCTCCCCAGTATTTCTATAATATCTAAGTCCTTAACACTTTTGAAAACTGCATGCCAGTTATTTATAGAATGTCCCTCAATTTGAGTCTGCCTGATGTTTTCTCATGATTAGATAAAGGTTATATATCTTTGGCAGTAAAGTCTCAGAAGTCCTATAAAGTGGTCACAATTTCTTGTGTCTCTTTTCTGGTAAGGTTAACTTTGATATTTGGATTAAGATGGTATTGCCCAGGTATATTCAAGTTACTCTTTTTTTTATTAACATGTAAATACTTCATAGTAGGTACTTCTTTGAGACTATATTTTCTCTTCATCAAACTTTTACTCCCTTAGTTCTAATACTCATAGGTGTTTCTCAGCTTAGTTACTACTGTTCAGTTCAGTTCAGTTCAGTTCAGTTCAGTCGCTCAATCGTGTCCGACTCTTTGCGACCCCACGAATCGCAGCATGCCAGGCCTCCCTGTCCATCACCATCTCCCGGAGTTCACTCAAACTCACGTCCATCGAGTCAGTGATGCCATACAGCCATCTCATTCTCTGTCATCCCCTTCTCCTCCTGCCTCCAATCCCTCCCAGCATCAGAGTCTTTTCCAATGAGTCAACTCTTTGCATGAGGTGGCCAAAGTACTGGAGTTTCAGCTTTAGCATCATTCCTTCCAAAGAAATCCCAGGGTTGATCTCCCTCAGAATGGACTGGTTGGATCTCCTTGCAGTCCAAGGGACTCTCAAGAGTCTTCTCCAACACCACTGTAAAGGTTGCCAAATGGTAATTTTCTAAAGTAAATATTCTTTCTACATTCATTAGTCAGCATCCACCTTTCTCAATTTATTTATCCATTGATGTATTAGTATGGACTTAAGGAGCCTATTTTATTCAATGAGTTATAATCCTTTACTAAGATTATCTATTTTGAAGTTCAGATTATCCAGTGCTCATGTGAGTCCTTTCGAAGAGGTTTCTGTCATCATGTTCCACCATCCTTTGAGTACTTCCTACATCCTAGGACCATAAGATAGTCCAGGCTTCTTTTATGGCCCCTGGCCCAGTCCTGGAATCAGCCATTTCTCCAAACAATCACAACATCTTTTAGTAAAGAATGGTACTTTGAAATCAAGATTTGGCCACTAGGGGTGCTTATTGTGACTGGGATGCCAGGGCTCAGGGGGCCTCTCAATGACCAGAGCTAGGAAGCTAAAAGGTTGTGTGTGTGAGTGTGTGTGTGTGTGTGTGTGTGTGTGTGTGTAAAAATGAGTTCACATCAGACCTCCGATTCCAATCTAATATCACACGGTTCATTACATTTTTTTCCTTTACTAAATTTATAACTTTCTTCTTAAATAGCATAAAACCATTATTAACTTATTTACTTATTGAGTCAGTCTCCCTATATGTACTCAATCTCCCAATGCTGCCACAGTTCCCCCACCTTCATGAGGATGCCTCCACCTTACTCGGGTTCTGATGTCCCATGCCAGCCTGCCCCACCCCGACTCTGCCACCTCATCTCCTTCCTGTTCAGTAGTCAGTCCTGTTCATCCCCACCTAACGGCTTCTAGATTGAAATATTCCAGAAACTCACTAATTCTATAATGAATCTCTGGAGTAGCACAATGCTCTTTGTCATGTTACTCAATTCACATTTTTAAAATAGAATAAATACTTCCGACTTGAAGTTTATATGCATAAAAAATTAGTCATTCTTAAGAAAATTATGCTTATACTTTCTTATCATATAAAAAGAAACCTCAATAAGAACAGAAGTTAAATAAAATGTAAGTTCTTATTAAGAAGCCCAAATTCAACTTACGGGAAGCATAAACAAAGAAGCAAACAAGAGGTCATGGTTTTCCCTCTACACCTGGCCTGCCTCAGTGTCTATGAGCATTCCTGAATCTGCTATCAAGGAAAAGAAAGTTCAGTTTTTTTTTTCCAGAAATGTCTTTGCCACTTCATGAATTTAAACAGATAACTCTTGGTTCTCCTTGGCTGGGGTTGTCCAATATCTGCTGCCTAGAGTTTAAAATCCAGTTGTGGGGGAATTCCCTTGCAGCAGTGTTTAGGACTCTTGTGTTCTCACTGTCAAGGCCCCAGGTTTGAACCCTGGCCAGGGAACTGAGATCCCACAAGCCTCTCAGTGTGGTAAAAAAATATCCTACTGTGGGTTGCTGTGACAAATAGTTGTCAATTGCTTTTCCCACNTGTTTCTCAGCTTAGTTACTACTGTTCAGTTCAGTTCAGTTCAGTTCAGTTCAGTCGCTCAATCGTGTCCGACTCTTTGCGACCCCACGAATCGCAGCATGCCAGGCCTCCCTGTCCATCACCATCTCCCGGAGTTCACTCAAACTCACGTCCATCGAGTCAGTGATGCCATACAGCCATCTCATTCTCTGTCATCCCCTTCTCCTCCTGCCTCCAATCCCTCCCAGCATCAGAGTCTTTTCCAATGAGTCAACTCTTTGCATGAGGTGGCCAAAGTACTGGAGTTTCAGCTTTAGCATCATTCCTTCCAAAGAAATCCCAGGGTTGATCTCCCTCAGAATGGACTGGTTGGATCTCCTTGCAGTCCAAGGGACTCTCAAGAGTCTTCTCCAACACCACTGTAAAGGTTGCCAAATGGTAATTTTCTAAAGTAAATATTCTTTCTACATTCATTAGTCAGCATCCACCTTTCTCAATTTATTTATCCATTGATGTATTAGTATGGACTTAAGGAGCCTATTTTATTCAATGAGTTATAATCCTTTACTAAGATTATCTATTTTGAAGTTCAGATTATCCAGTGCTCATGTGAGTCCTTTCGAAGAGGTTTCTGTCATCATGTTCCACCATCCTTTGAGTACTTCCTACATCCTAGGACCATAAGATAGTCCAGGCTTCTTTTATGGCTCCCCTGGCCCAGTCCTGGAATCAGCCATTTCTCCAAACAATCACAACATCTTTTAGTAAAGAATGGTACTTTGAAATCAAGATTTGGCCACTAGGGGTGCTTATTGTGACTGGGATGCCAGGGCTCAGGGGGCCTCTCAATGACCAGAGCTAGGAAGCTAAAAGGTTGTGTGTGTGAGTGTGTGTGTGTGTGTGTGTGTGTGTGTGTAAAAATGAGTTCACATCAGACCTCCGATTCCAATCTAATATCACAAGGTTCATTACATTTTTTTCCTTTACTAAATTTATAACTTTCTTCTTAAATAGCATAAAACCATTATTAACTTATTTACTTATTGAGTCAGTCTCCCTATATGTACTCAATCTCCCAATGCTGCCACAGTTCCCCCACCTTCATGAGGATGCCTCCACCTTACTCGGGTTCTGATGTCCCATGCCAGTCTGCTCCACCCCGACTCTGCCACCTCATCTCCTTCCTGTTCAGTAGTCAGTCCTGTTCATCCCCACCTAACAGCTTCTAGATTGAAATATTCCAGAAACTCACTAATTCTATAATGAATCTCTGGAGTAGCACAATGCTCTTTGTCATGTTACTCAATTCACATTTTTAAAATAGAATAAATACTTCCGACTTGAAGTTTATATGCATAAAAAATTAGTCATTCTTAAGAAAATTATGCTTATACTTTCTTATCATATAAAAAGAAACCTCAATAAGAACAGAAGTTAAATAAAATGTAAGTTCTTATTAAGAAGCCCAAATTCAACTTATGGGAAGCATAAACAAAGAAGCAAACAAGAGGTCATGGTTTTCCCTCTACATCTGGCCTGCCTCAGTGTCTATGAGCATTCCTGAATCTGCTATCAAGGAAAAGAAAGTTCAATTTTTTTTCCAGAAATGTCTTTGTCACTTCATGAATTTAAACAGATAACTCTTGGTTCTCCTTGGCTGGGGTTGTCCAATATCTACTGCCTAGAGTTTAAAATCCAGTTGTGGGGGAATTCCCTTGCAGCAGTGTTTAGGACTCTTGTGTTCTCACTGTCAAGGCCCCAGGTTTGAACCCTGGCCAGGGAACTGAGATCCCACAAGCCTCTCAGTGTGGTAAAAAAATATCCTACTGTGGGTTGCTGTGACAAATAGTTGTCAATTGCTTTTCCCGCAGGCAGACTCCACTTTCCCTTGAGGGTCTCTCTCTGCATACACTATCTCCTCGAGCTGAGACATGGCTTCTTCACTACCCACTTTGATCCAGAGCAATTTTTATTTTTAACTTTTCAAAATTATAAAATGATAAGCTTTCTTCACAAATATTACATTCAACTGGTTGATTTATTTTTAAATTAGGGTCCACACAGACATGAGGTAGCCATAAAATAGATAGATGTGTGGCCTATTTCATTTCTTTTAGAGTTTACTATAAGTATAAAACATATATTAAAGAATATTTGATCTTCAGGGCATTCCGAGCGATTGTACAGTAGGACTACCAGCAAACAAAAAGTATGGCTTCCATATTTCTTAGCTTAAATTAAAATTTCTGGGGACATTTGTTAAGATTGGAGTGAAAGTTTCAGTGACTTCTAACAAGTTTCGATGACTTCTACCAAGAAACATCCAACTCATCAATATTAAGATAAAACAAGAGTCTGATTTCTAGTACCATCTTCCATAGATTGTATGATAACAGTAACAATTCACCCATATACATGTAATCATCATAAGAACACTTTGAGGCAGATGAGAACTATAGCATGATGGAACAAGCTCATACATCTTTCAGGTGGCAGAACTAAAGTGCAACCCCAGGTTTTAATTCACTCCCAAGTCATTTTGTCTCTCCAGACTAGATTTTGTTTTTAACAAGTTTCCAATTTCTCAACTGTATCTTCTTATGCTGTGTATCCAAACTCCCTTCTCCCTAATGAGGTAGATAAATCAAGTCAATCAAGTCTAAACTCATGGGGGAAATGCCTTCTGAAAAGATGTAACATGTTTTCTTTAAGATAACTGGCTTATTTAAATAACTATTTTCCCTTTAAGCTAAGGGAGTTGGTAGTAGACAGGGAAGCCTGGCGTGTTGCAGTCCATGGGGTCACAAAGAGTCAGACATGACTGAGCAACTGAACTGAACTCAACTGAAGGTACCTAAAGAAATTTCCAACTAAATTTTATTCAGAAATCAGAAAATTCTTCTAACATGAATTGTGGGAGCTTTTTTCCTAACTGACAAAGTAGAGCGAATGCTTTTTCTTCTGGATTATCATGTTTGTATGAAGACAAAGCTTCAATTATAGATCTTGTCAAAGATGGCTCCACTATTGCCATGAAAACATGAGAAAAGAAGAGCTATTTAATGGACATCAAAAAACCCGAAAAAGGCCATATAGTTTTTGATGAATATACTACTTCTACTGCTTTAGACTATTGGACATTCAAAGAATTCCTTCACTATAAGCAATATTTAATGTTTTATGATTATAAAATTAACACATGCTCATTATTTTTAAACAGCATAAAATTATAAAGAATAAAAATAAAATCTCATAATTGATAACAACTGGTTTCTCTTAATATATATTTTCATGCATTTGTGTGTCTGGCTTTATTTTGCAAAGTTGGAATCATATATGAGTTTCATTTTCTGTTTTTTCTCATTTATACAATAGCATTTCCTCATGACATTAAATGCCATAGTGTGATATTAGTAAATGAATAATAGCTTATGCAATGTACCCTCTTTAGCCATAACTTAATCCCATTGTTAGAAAAGTTGGCTTTTTTATTTTCAATATTAGAAACAGCAATGCAATAAATACTTTTGCATATAAATCTTTGCCCACAACTTTGGATATATTCCTAGAAATAAAATTATTGCATGAAAGGACATGAACTCTTTTAAGAATGTTATTCATATTGTTAAATGCATTCCTAGGAAAATTTTACCAGTTTGCAATTCAACCTGCAGATTATGTAAAAAAAAAAAAAATCTTAGTAGTATTTGTTTTAATATTATCTTGCAAATTTGCTAGTTTAAAAATTATATCTCATTTTGTTTTAATTTGCATCATTTTAGTATTAATAAAACAAAATTTTTTGCATGTTAATTTCCAATTTATATGTGTGTGTGTTTACATGTGTTTCCTTCTGTCATATTCATTTTTCTAGTGGGATATTTACATTATTATTTTCACATATACTTTTTCATTTATTAAGTATAATAGCCTTTGGCACATTTGTTGCCAATATTAGTTACTAGTTAATCATATGCTTTTAATTTTTATGTAGTCAAATCCTTAATGTTCTACTTACTATGCATGCAGAGCACATGATGTTTAGTATATAGTGCATAAATAAAATAGTATATTTATCAATCTGTTTATTTGTGGCTGCACAATAAACATTAAACCAAGCTGTTTGAGGAGTCCAGTAACCCTTTACCCAGCAATCTCTCCTGGCTGTTTCAGATAGCAGTGAATTGTACAAAAGAACTCTTCTAAACTCAGTCTTTCATAACCAGTTTTGAATGGAGCTTTGAGCTGACCTAGAGCCCTTTGGGAACCTTGTTTCTCTCCAGACATCTACTATGTCCTAATTGCGGGTGTGCATGCTAAGTCACTTCAGTCATGTCCAACTCTTTGTGACCCCAGGGACTGTAGCCCACCAGGATCCTCCATCCATGGGATTCTCCAGGCAAGAATAGTGGAGTGGGCTGCCATGCCCTTCTCCATGTCCTGATTAGAAGAGCTAAATCTTATCGAAAGCACCTCAAGAATCTTCTAGGAGACACCAAACGCTGATTGCCAAATAGCACTTTGATGAATTAAATATAAGAAAATGTGAAACATATGGATTATATTTTCTCTAAATAAACAAGAATATGAAGTGGAAAGGTGCCCAATCAATTAGATTTGGGAAAAATGAGTTTAATTCAAGCTTAAAATATAGTTTGTTTACCAACTGTATATTTGATCTAAAAGTTAGTTGAATCTCTGCTGGCCACAAGTATCAATAATCACTAAGAGAAGATAGGAACTTCAAGTATATATCTCTTCAACCTACATTCCAGGTCCCTTTGTGACAATATCTCTAGGAAGAGGAAGTAACATGCAAAGTATATGAGTTTTCCTTTCCTTTCATTTCTGACATTGTGAAATATTAAGATTCAGTCCAGCCAGATGAAACCTCCTCATCGCACTCAGTGCTGAGCCAACCCAAAGGAGTGTAGAGCAGACCAGCTCTGGTAGCACAGAACTACCTTCGAGGAATTGAGCTGATCCTAGCCAAAACTACCATCTGTCTGCAGTTGAAATCTGTCAATTGTGGCTATTTATGAAATCTCTAGTTGAACCTATAAATGGCTCAATCTTACCTTGCCTATTCAATGTTACTCTCTTATCCAAACCTTATAGTCTCACACTCACTCTTCTAAAAGAAGGAGGCAAGTGTAAAATAGTCACTAGAAACATCCGTGAAATGTAGAGTGCTGTGGTGAAAAGTGAAAAGAGTCTGGGCTTTGGAATGAAGCAATCTTAGAGTTAACTCCTGATGCTACTATTGCTATTCGTATGTATTGAATATGTTATTAACGTGTCTGTGAACTTTTCTGTGAAATGCAAGCAGTGATGTCTCTCCTAGCTCACTCACTGGTGATGGGAAAGAGTCACTGAGAAAACAGACATGTCTCTGGCCATCTGCACCAGTTATTGACGTGTGGCACCTCCACAGGTCTTCCCAGTGATTTCGCACATCACATGACAAACACTGCAAATGGGATTTGGGAGAGGAGTATAGACTGAGTTGCATTTGAGACCAAAGATGCTGTGGAAATGTTTAACCTTCCTTTTCTTTTTCAGGAGTGATCTACATTCTTTTCTCATAATATCATCTAAATTTGCATAAAACTAGTATACTCAAAGGGTGTGTTGCCTGATTTTTTGGTTTACCACTGTTATCTGGAATTAGTCAGAAATAAATACAAAATCACAAATAGAGAGAACACCAGTCTAACCAAAAGGGTCTTAGTCATTTCCAAAAATGTTAATAAATATTTCCTAAGTATATGACAATGCAAGGGACTACTATAGATTCCTAAAACCATCTAGTTTTATTCTTCAACAGGCTTTGTTTTTGCCCGACCCCAGCTCCTAAGGTTCAAATATTCTGAGTTGATTCTGCCATCATTTTTATCCCAAGTATGTTTACAAGGTCAGTGATAACACAAAGTGAGCAAATTCTGATTTCTCTCAAAACCAAAGAAGAAAGGAGGAGGCAAAATCTTAAGGTAGGAATCTTATCTCAAGATTTTCCATGGAGTTATTTCTATTTAAAGAAATATCCTGAAATGCGAAGGCCTCCATAAAATTTTGGAACATTTGAAAATACTATTGTGTCATAAATCCATGGCTAATTTATCTCAAAATTTTAACATATTTTAAACATTTTTATACCTCCATACTTAAGGGAGAGACAGTTCTAAGAATCAGCTGTATTTTATGAGCTCTACCAAGCCTCCGGGCTTCTCTAGTAAAGGAAGATGGTAAAAATGCAGGAGAGCCAGCTTCAACCCCTGGGTCAGGAAGATCCCCTAGAGAGGGGAATAGCAACCCAGTCTAGTATTCTTGCCTGGAGAATTCCATGGACAGAGGAACCTGCAGGGCTGTATAGTCTGTGGGGTTGCAAAGAGTCAGACATGACTGAAGTGACTTAGTACACATGCATGCATCGAGCCTCAGAGCAAATGAAACCCAAACCATCATCAGTTTTCAAATTAACCATTGACTTTTATACATGAAACCATAGGCAACATACTTTGTGAGACAGTGTCAAATTCAAGTATCACGTTTCTTTTTCCCACTAGTTTATTTCTATACGTGTAACTACAGAGAGCACACTGTACATAGCAGGTTAATAGCACAAGCTTTACAGTTAGATAACAGGAACAATCTGGATGTGCCAAGACTTATCTGTGTGACCTTGGGGAAATGATCTACTGTCTCTAGCCTCAGTCTCCACATTTGTCAGTTGAGTTGAATAGCACAATCTTTGGCTTCGGAAGTAAAATCATAGGAATTAAGCGCTACCCCAAAATATGCCAAGTGTGTTCCACACAACAGTGGGAAAAGCCTACAATGTACAGAATACACAGAAATTGTATTGTTCTCCTTGAATTCTCACATACACATACAAACACACACACACACTGTTCTCAACAGCTCTGGGTTTGGGCATTCTTCCTTCTGCTTCCAATAATCAAGATATTTCACTGCCTTTTAGCACCACACCTAAAGGATCACAGAGTGAAGAAAACACAGGTACCTCAAATTAATGCTCCTTATAAAGTAGACATTTCTTTTATGGTCAGAGATTTCCATGTATATGATGCTACAGAAGTCACACCTGCTCTTTTTCTTTTAGTTAGGTGAGTTTGATGGAATGGTGGCTGATGGCCTTCTCTGAGTCTGTTTTTAAGGATTTATTTTAATGTTTGCAGCATTATATAATAAAGTTGATTATGCTGAAGTGAGTACCCAAAATGAAATCTTGAAATTATTGTATAATTTCATTAGTCTTGCAGTCTTTGAACATTGAAACAAATAATATCTTTTGATTTTAATAACAAGCCTCACGATATTTCTCATAAAATGAAGTTTGGGATGAACACTGCCCAGAGAATGCTGGTTCCATTTTACTAATAAGCTTGGTCTTGGCTGTGGGCTTTTTGGAAATGTTTAAATAGTACAAATGTAATCCACATGTGAGAGTGCATGAAATGGTTGAACTGCAAAACTTCACTGAAATGAGGGAGAAAATGTTTTAGCTCAAGATTAAGGGTCAATATGAGTTGGGGGAAATCCTGGGATAAAAACCTATTAAATAAGTGAGATACTGTGGGACAAGAAAGAACCCAAGGAAAGGGTTTCTAAGTAGCAGAGGACATTCTTCTGGGAATCTCCTAGACCTGAATTCTTTTTTCTTGGTATCCTTTAAGCTAGCCTTTAAAATCTTTCTTCCAACTTTATTTGCAGCAAGTGTTTTCAAAGAGGCTTTTCTGCTGGAAAGAGTATCAGTAGAGATCATCCTTAGGGGAAGAGAGGCTACAGCTGCATCGTTATTCAGATTTGAGAAATGACAAATAAAGCAGAAGGGTTAAGCAAGAGAGAGATGGCTGGTGGCGCTCCACAAATGAGGGAAGAAGCTTTGCCCTTTCAAGACTGAAGTGTGACAAATGCAGATCAGAACTATGAGAACTCTGTTCAATCAAAACTTATCTTCTGGATTTAGAATGTGAGCAGGATGGGGCATGAAAAGCAGATCTGACCACAGAACCAATAGGAGGCAAGAGAGAGAACACAGATGGGTCAGCTACTCTTGCTGACTTTCTTCAGAAGCCAAGCAGTATGTAGGAAATGCTAGGGTTTGCAGGACTGATTGCTTTTCTTCCAGGCTCCTCTGTTCACCATCCATGTGATCTTGGTTAGGTTAAACTCTCACAGCCTATTTTCTCATCTGAAAAGTGAAAGTTGTTAGTTGCTCAATCGCATCCAATTCTTTGTAATCCCATGGACTGTAGCCCACCAGGCTCCTCTGTCTGTGGAATTCTCCAGACAAGAATACTGGAGTAGGTAACCACTCACTTCTCTGCGGGATCTTCCTGACCCAGGGATCAAACGCAGGTCTCCTGCATTATAGCTGGATTCTTTACCGTCTGTGCCACCAGGGAAACCCAAGTAGACAAAATAACATCTGACTTTTACCCTCACAGTGTGTTTTGATGAGGACACTGATGAGGGCCAAGAGGTGTAAACTGATCATCAAACATGTAAACTCTTTCCTCCAGGGATATAAACCCTATTACTTAAGCCAGTGTTCTGTGGAAGTGGTGAGCAGATGTCCATCCTCTATCCTATAAAAAAATCTCCATTTTTTAGAAATAAAGTTATTAAATCACCTCTCAGAACTCAGGGTTCCTTAGGAAAAAAAAATAATAAGAGTTTTCACAAATGCAAACTATGTGATTCCTCCTCCTCTCCCTCAAAGATTCAATTAACATGAGGGAAAAGGTAGCGTTTTTTTTTAACAAGTTCTTCACGCTGAATTGCTTAGAGATGTACATTAGGCCTCCTTTTAGTAATAGGAAAAAATTATCTCGTCATGACTCGACTCTTTCCCACCTCCAGCAGAGGATTGTAATCAATCAGCCGGACAGCAAGATTGATTTTCTAATTAAGCCAGCATTTGTATCTTCTCACAGAGCCACAGAAGGCTTCCCTACTGTATCTTCCCAACACATTCCTATTTGTATTCATTTACCCTCACACTTAAAGCACTTTCAACACTAGGGGGAAAAGGTTAGGTAACCACTCACTCCCAGTAGGATCACTGGCTGCTTCAGGGAAGAAATACACACCAAGTCGCTGAGCAAAGAGAGAAAATGTTGAAAGGAGTCCATTTGGGTTTTGTTTGGCTCAGACATGGATGAAATTTGCCACCGTGGCCCCATCCCCCACCCCTGCCATGGACGCAGCTGGACCAGCCAAACGCAGATGGCTGGAGGAGGCAGGCTTTTAGAATTTCTAAAAGCTCCATTTCCAGCACTGCTTGCCAAAAAGGTATAGCAGGCTTTTGTGTGGATCTCTGTGATGAGATGTGCTCCTGATTTAATTTACTTAGGAGGAGAATATGAAACCTTGAACAGCTCAGCCAGATTCAATATCCTCAGGGACTCTGCTGGAGGAGAAAACTTACTTTAGCAATTCTGGATCCAATGTGTCTATGCCTTGTTGTTCATGACCTTTCTTCGGTGAGAGACACCAGGGAATAAAGCTGAAATCATTAAGAAAAGCTTGCATCTTTTTTAGTTCATTCCTGGTACATCCATTACCTAATATTTTATTTAAAAGCTCAGTCACTAATTCAAAATGCTGATTTCAATTTGAGGAGCATTCTGATCTGAACTGGGATGAAAGTTCATTGTGAAGAAAGAAAAAGAAAGAGGAAATGAAGGAAGGGAGCAAAAGAGGGAGGGAGGGAGAACGGGAGAGAAACGAAAAGAGGAAAATGAGGAGGCTGGCTGATGCAAAGTGACTAGAGGGTGGCAGTGTGCGATGGGCTTAAGAAACAATGTGTCTCAAAGGCCTTAAAAACATAGCCTTTCAAGTAACATAATTTATATTCATTAAGTGGCCACTGGTCTTTGGCAGCACCATTCCAGTCACTCAGCGTCCCCCTGGGTTGCACAAACACAACAGGCTACAAACTGAGCTCATCATCTTGCCCTGAAACCAACTCCTCCTTCTGACCTCCCTATTTCTGTATATGGCACCTCTAGCCACCAGGTTCAAAACCTGAGAATCACTGTTGACTCAACTCTCCCTTGTCCCCCATACCCAACTGGCTGTCTTACCCAATGAAGGCAACATTGTATGTATGTATCCAGTATAATTTGCTATCATCCCTTATTTGCATTACTCAACAGCCTCTGACTCTTCCCACCCCCTAATCCAGGCTCTCCGGTGTGCTGTCCTCTATTTCACTGCCAGAGTAATATTCTAATTCTTTCCAAAGAGTATCTTAGAGACTGTCATCCATATTTAAAGACTTTCAGTAGCTTCTCACTCAATCCTACTTTGGCAGAAACTCCTCAGTTGAGCAGATCTTTCTAGATTTTAACATATGACATCCATAGTGCAGCGATTTGCTCAGGAGGATGGTACCTGAGATACGTTGGTATCTCCAAGGCATCTGCAAATTGTGTCAGAGTTGTGTTTGTTTACCTCAGTGACTGGAGGTCACAATGTCATTTAATGAGTGGAACATTTAGCATCCCAAGCACCTGTCACAGAAGTGATGGGTGACTTCTAAAAAATAGAAGTATCTTCCTGTTGAAAAATACTACTGTAAGTCTAGCCAAACTTAACTTCACTCTTTGTTCAAACATGTTTCTCTTTGGCTATGTCCCTATGCATCTTCAAATCAGTCTTACATGTCACCTGTTCCAAGCAAACTGTCCTGTTCACCACTACCCAGAACCCAAAACACAAACACACACACACACACACACACACACACATTGAACTTCACCTTTCACTTTCCTGAATCTCACTTAGGGAATGTATCACAGTCTGCCTTGTACAAATAAATCACCCTTACATTACGCTGTAATTCCTTGCAACAAAGTACTTGTATTACTTATTTTTATCTCTGACACAAATCACACAGTGCATTATATATAGTAATTGCTCAATATGCAGTCATTAAATTGATCTGAGATGAGAATCTGTACAGGCAATGGAAGCCAGAAGCCCAGGGAATCAGACAGGGCCCGAAGGCCTAAGTGGACAGTAAAGGCAAGAGCAAACCATATTCTTAGAAAGGGGAAGATGAACCAGGAGAGCAGTCTGAGAATGGAAGGAAATGGTCCAGAGGCAAGAGGAGGCAGGAAGAGCTCAAGGCCCCAGTGGTCAGGCAGAGAGAAGGGCAGACAAGATAGCAGTGAGCAACTCAGAGAGGCACCAAGAAACAAAACAATTCAGAATCAAAAATGACCTCACTGAGTGGTTAAGAACCTGGCTGGGCAGTGGTCTTGGCAGGTTGTACCTAGGGACTCCCAGCAGATGAAGGGGAGCAGCTGTATGGCAGCGGAACTCAGACGCAACTGAACTCAGATTTTACCCTGGGCTCTGAGTGCTTATGTGGCATCAATCCTAACTCCGTTAGTATTAATACAAGGTCTGTTGGACGCAACAGGCCATGGCGGGCAGACGGCTTGTGTATTTGACAGAGGCAGCAGAAGCTTTTAGAAGGCAACGCCAGGACTAGGGACATTAAATGCCTAGCAGTTGCAAGGTGGAGAGGGAGAAAAGCACTGCCTCAGAAGTACATTTAACTAGGCTACGTTGGACACATGATTGACAGTTGGGAGGGAAAAAGTGATTTAGGGAAAAGGGATAGCACAAGAAGGTGAACTATGCAGAAGGAATGGGAGGGGAGAGATGCAGAAAAGAAGACTCTATACCAAAAGACACTGCTGCATGCTAGGACTGAAATCACAGCAATAAGTGAGTAAGAGGGAAATGAGAGGATGTGCTAGAAAGAGGATTTCAGAGGCAAAGGCATAGAAATCTTAAAATGCAGACTTGGAATGAATAGTCAAAGTGGTCAAAGAGGCAAATTGCACAGAGGAGACAGAGATTTGTTGACTGGAAAGACCATACTCCAGTTGTATAACCCATAAACTGGAAGAAAGGGCTGAAATGAGAGTCAGAAGAGGCAGAAAGCAAACAAGAAGTCCATCCAGCCTGGAAAAGCAAAAACCATTAACTATGGAGAATCCCAGGGATGGGGGAGCCTGGTGGGCTGCCGTCCTTGGGGTTGCAGAGTCAGACACAACTGAAGCGACTTAGCAGCAGCAGCAGCATGCAAGAGTAACCAAGAAAATTTATCAGAGGCTATCCACTGGAGGAGTATTTTGTGTAAAGCACCTTATGAGAGGAGGTGCTGTTTGACATACGCCTCAAAGGATAGGAAGGATTTCAGTAGGTAAAGAGGAAAGAACTGATAGTTGCTGAGTGATGCGGACACCATGAAGAGCAGCCTAGAATCTGAAAAGTCTATTCCAGGAGCATGGGGAAGCTAAGTCTATTGGACAGAAAAGAATGGAGAAAAGAGGAAAGAAACAGGAGAAGTTGATTGGTGCACTGGGAAATTTAACCATCATCTATCCAGCAATGAACTATTAAAAGTCATAGAAAAGAAGGCATGGATGTCATGGGGATATTGAGAAAATGTATTCACTAATATATGACAAAGTTATTCAGTTAAGTGGAGAAAGATAACATCTAGTTTATGCTTTTAAAAAAAAATCATCATTTTTCCCCCTTCGTTCTCATGCAACCCATATTCCTAGGATGATTTTTGCTTTAAAATCTTGGGAAATGGGGAGACTTCCTTGGTGGTCCAGTGGCTGGGACTTCACCTTCTAATGCAGGGACTACAGGTTCAATCCCAGGTCAAGGATCTAGGACAGTGGGATCTGTGACTTGCCTCAGAGTCAAATAAACAAAACAAACACAACACGGAACAGAAGAAATATAATAATAGATTCAACAGGGACTTTAAAAATGGTCCACATCAAAAACAAACTTTTAAAGAAAATCTTGGTAAGGGGAAGAATTCTGTGAGCTTTTTGGGCCTGGGCTGCTATCATCCTCAGTGTTTCCCTTTATCTGAGAGTCTCAGTTGCATGCACAAAGGGGATGGTGACTGTTAATTACAGGAAAAGTTAATTAGAATCTAGATCTCCTAAAACTTTTCCCTACCTTCAGCAATTCCTTAAGTTCCTAAAAGTGCTGCTTAGAGGAAAACCCTTGCATGGACACAGAACTTCGTGGCTGTGAAAGTAATTCCAAGATGATTACACAGAGAAGGATGTGACTGGTAAGTACAGGAACACTTGGCATTTTTTGCTCACAATGGTTTGCCATTAGGAGGTGACTCTAGATGTCTGGGACAGAAGATCCTTAAGAGCTGTCTCAAAATTGATGATTCATTTGCCTCAGTGAAAGAGACCCAAAACTAGGAAGAGAAAAAGGCTGAGTAAATCTCCCTTCTGCACACAAGGACCAGTTTCAGTAGCCAAGATGCAGTTAATTTAACCTACAGCTCTTTTTAACCCAAGGTTCTCTTTAAAGAAGTCTCTTCTAGAAGCAAATTAACATTTGGTGCACAAAGGGAAGTGAGATGAATGATATGCAAGAACAGTTGTGAGGTTGTTTTTTTTTTTTGATTTTTGCTTTCGTTTTTTTAGTCTCCTTTCTAAATATGTGGAGGAAAATATGGTCACATGTACAATTCCCTGAAGGACTCTTTCTTTTGCACTTGGATAATAAATGCTACCACTTAAAAAAATATATTCTTCCCTAGGCATCCATTTTGTCACATCCTGGAGCCAAAATTCATACGAGGGACAGGTAGAAGGGAAAAGAATTGCTATAGCACAAGCACATACAACAGGAGAGGGGAAATCTGGTTAATGTGGATCTTTCATGAAATAAAGTGACAGTAACTTCTGGAATCAAACCTTGGGACTAACCTTCACTTCAAACTTCCAGTTGGAGGTCTCTGAAGTCCAGTTTCCTCATCTATAAAATGAGAGTATACCATACTTGCTGCTTCTGGCCATTGTGAGGGCCAAAGGAGATCACATACAGGAAGTTCAGCCCAGTGCTTTGCACACAGTATGCAGTCTATGAAAAAGAACTATGCTGGCAGGGACTTTAACACTCTTTCCTAAACAAGGTTAACATCCAGGTGTGAGGGGTAGAAATAATAATGGTTGCCACAAAACCAGCTGCCATGCAGCCAGATATATTTGCTTCTCTCTCCCCACAGTGAATTTTTATTCTGGCACCCTCCAAAATGAATAGCTGTACAGCAAGATGAGTGCAAATCTAACATCTATTATTGGTATCTTTGTTTTCAACACCATCAAAAAAAAAAAAAAAAAGCTGACCAACCAGCCAATTGGAAACCATTCAACACTAAATAAACATTTGGAATGGGGCCATGTCTTTTGCAAAATTACAATCTGCTTAAAATAGATGGCCTCAGAGGTCAGTTTCAAATATACTCCATTGGATGTCCATGTTTGTTTACTTCTATCCAGAGGCAATTTGGGGGCAAGCAACTCAGACAGCTGCTTCACGCATTAGACACGGAGTGCAGACACTGCTGTTCCTTGAACAGGATGTGCTCCACCACTGCTTCTATTTTTAAAAGGCCTCCTTTTACCATTGTCAGAGAAGGCAAAGGCCACCAAACAAGAGGGCCAGGCTTCCAAATGGGATTTGGAAGGGAAGTGGAAATGGGGATAAGAGGAGAGCTCTGCTTACATTTTTGATCTGATCTTTTGGGTCTCCATCTGCTTCTGCTCCTGGGAAAACATTTCTTGGTTTTCTGAAAGAAGATAGATCGATACAGATAGATAGACCGAAAGCTCTTTGAAAAGCTAAATTTGATCAAAAATTGAATAGTTTTCACAAAGCACTATTTAGGTCAAATAAATCAGGAAAATGTGGACTAAATATTTTTGTTTAATAAAGGCACATGTTGAAAATAAGGAGATGTGTTTATGAAAAAACTTTCTTGGATTTCCAAAAAATAAAACAATTAGTTTTAGGTGTTAAGTATCCCTACCTTTTCATCTCAAATAAAATAATAATAATAATAGTATCAGATATGCTTCTTTTAGGAGAAAAAAAAAGCATTTTTTAATTGCCAACAGAATTCTAAACATTGAAGACACAAGTAAATTACTGAGACATTTTTTTTGGAAATTATTAGCATTAATTGTACTGTGTAACCTAGTTCTCAAATTTTCCATTGATCCATCTTAAATTGAAAAAAAAGGATGTCCCTAGCAAGTAAGAATTTCTATTTTCTTATTAATATACTTTCAAAATGTTTTATCTGAAGAGAAATACCAATTCTGACAAAGCCTGCCTTGACTACTTCAGATTGCATTGACTTTTTGCTTTACTAAATTTTTATAGACTATACTGTTTGTCCCAGAGAAGGCAATGGCACCCCACTCCAGTACTCTTGCCTGGAAAATTCCATGGGCGGAGGAACCTGGTAGGCTGTAGTGCATGGGATCGTGAATAGTCAGAAATGACTGAGCGACTTCACTTTCACTTTTCACTTTCATGCATTGGGAGGAAATGGCAACCCACTCCAGTGTTCTTGCCTGGAGAATCCCAGGGACAGGGGAGCCTGGTGGGCTGCCGTCTATGGGTCACACAGAGTCGGACACGACTGAAGCGACTTAGCAGCAGCAGCAGCAGCATACTGTTTGTTCCCTCCATTCCAGAGCTAATTATCCACAGCTTGTTTTTGCTCAATTATTTCACATGTATTTGTTTCCCCAACTAGATGGTAAGCATTTTCAGAACAGTGACCATGCCTTTATTCATTCTGTACCCACTGGGCACCTGTTCTGTGCTGAGTACATAGAAAGCCTTTAGTAAACACTTACTGAATGAAAAAAATTTTTCATGATTGCCACACTTTGAAATGGGGTGTTTTCTTATATGAGATGCTACTTCAATTAGTGTTATTCAACATGCAGTTATATTAAAAACCACCTGGCTGTACATTAGAATTACCTGAGACATTTTTAAAATATTCTTATGCCCATGCTGTAATGCTAGATGAAAAGAGAGGGGGAAAAGAATTATGCCTTTGTCATTAAGAAGGGTCAGCTCTAGGGTCGAAGGTGGAGACTGAAATAATAGTAAATAAATAGGATTAATAAATACTTCAGAGAGATAGGCTATAACTTAATTGATCACTTTGTAGCTTCTTCAGTTACCATTAGTTTCTGAACATATACTGCAGTGATCTTGATTAGACCTGCATACTCCACGTCATGCTTGTGCTCACTCGTGTCTGACTCTTCAGGACCCCATGGGCTATTGCCCACCAGACTCCTCTGTCCATGGGATTTCCCAGGCAAGAATACTGGGCTGGCTTGCCATTTCTTTCTCCAGGTGATCTTCCTGACCCAGCGATCAAACCCAGGTCTCCTATGTCCCTGCATTGACAGGTGGATTCTTTACCACTAGCACCACCTGGGAAGCACACTCCACAAGTCTTCTCTAATAACTTAATTCCCAGTCATTCTCGAAGATAGCATTATTCTTACAGATGGATAAATTCATCTGTTGTGTGCTTGATGCTTATTTTTGCTTACAGAAGAGAGCTCTATTTGCAGGTTCTAGGGGGAAATAATTCATGGACATAGCTTCATGTATCATGAAAACTCTTGGTGGCCCCATGGACTGTAGACCACCAGTCTCTTCTGTCCATAGAATTTTCCAGGCAAGAATATTAGAGCGGGTTGCCATTTCCTTCTCCAGGGGGATATTATTACTATATATTCTGGCAAAGATAAAATAACAGGGACCAGCCTTACCCTTCCACTTAAAATTCTGTAAAGACCAGCTTCCAAGATATTGGATATCAAGCAAAGAAGAATAGCAATCCCTGAGACCTGGGAGGTAAAAAGGTGAGAATTATTTTGAGTGCCCCAATTCACCCTCTGGAAAAAGATTACAGGCCATAGTGCAGAATGGGCAGACTAACCTGAGTTGAGGAAATAGAGAAGGGAATTCAGAAAAGCCAGAAGGCCAACAGTTCACAGAGCAGATTACGACAGAGAGAGAGCACTGCAGAGAAAGAAAAATTCCAAAGTTTGCAGAGAAAGGATCCCCCTTAAATATTCCGCCAAGTAGGACACTACTCAAAGAGGGTCCAGGAAGTAGCACCCAGAATTCACTTGGGGCCAGGAATAGTGTCTGTTCCACACAGGGGGAGAAAACTTCATTAATCAAGCTTGGTTGATTAGGGTAGGCAACTATGGCTCCCAAGCCAAATGTAGCCTGCCACCTATTTTTGTAAATAAAGTTTTATTGGAATACAGCTACACTCATTTCTTTATGCATTTTCTGTTTTCTTTCAATGACAGAGTTGAGTAGTTAATGACAGGGTTGAGTAGTTAAAGCTGAAACTAGATGGCTCACAAGCCTAAAATATTTACCACCTGGTCCTTTACAGAAACATTTGCCAACTAACTTCTGGTTAAAATACTAAGAAAGGCCTTGCCTCAGTTCTGGGAAAAACTAACTCTAGACCAAATTCAGGTCTCAGTTCACCTTTTAAAAGTAACATCCATGAAGATCAAATTGTTTCCAAGTAACTTAACTGTTTCAAAAGAAAGCTCAATAATATGCATGGAAGTACAAAAGCCTACAGCACTCAAACAAGGTTAAATTCACAACATCTGGCATCCAGTCAAAAGCTACCTAGCACACGAAGAAGGAAAATACAATCCATAACTAGAGGGGAAATCAATCAATTAAAACTGACCCAGAAATGACACATGATAAAACTAATAGACAGGGACATTAAACCAGTTATTATGACTATATTCCACATGTGGGGGGTTGAGGAAAGATAGAATATGTTGAATAAAAGATGAAAGATACTTAAAAGAAGGGCCTAGGGACTTTCCTGGTGGTCCAATGGTTAAGATTCCACACTCTCAATGCAGAGGGCATGGGTTCAACTCCTGGCTCAGGAACTAAGATCCTACATGCTGCAACTAAGACATGGCACACCAAAAAAAAAAGAGAGAGAGAGAGAGAGAAGCCTGAATCAATCTGTTGACCATTTAAACAAATTAATAACAATGATCTGAAGGTTTTAACATATTTAAAAGTAAAATATATGATAACATGAGCAAGAAGAGTGAGAGGTATAAAGAGAATTTTACGGTTGTAAGACTTACATTGCTTGTAAACTAGTTTAATGTGGTCTGAAGGCAGACTCGGATAACATATAAACACATATTGTAACTTTTAAAGAAACTACTTTAAAAAAGGACACAAATCACCACGCTGTATTAATCCCATCAAATAATTTTTTTAAGTTACTTATTTTTCAATTAAAGGGATAATTGCTTTACAGAACTGCGCTGGTTTCTGCCGAACATCAACATGAATCAGCCACAGATATACATATGTCCCCTCCCTCTTCATTTTTTTCACTTACAACATTTCTATTTGTCTTTGTTGTTGTTACAGTTTCTCTGCTAAGACTCCCTGTTCACATCCATGTTTCTTATTCATCTTTTCCATTAACACCTTAATATAGTTACATGATTATTTTCTAAAGACTTTTTTTTTTTTTGGAGCAGTTTTAGGTTTACAGCATAACCAAGAGAAATGTGCAGAGATTTCCAATATATCACTCTACCCAAAACCATGGAGAGCTTCGCTCACTACCAGCACCCTCACCAGAGTGGTTCATTTGTTATTACTGGTGAACATACACTGATCCACCATACTCACCTGAAGTCCATACTCACCTGAAGTCCATACTTTACATTACAGTTCACTCTTGGTGTTGTATTATATTCTATTGATTTAGACTAATGTATAATAAGATGGGTCTATCATTAGGTATCATACAGAGTGTTTTTACTGCCCTAAACATCCTCTGTGCTCTGCCTACTTATCCCTCTGACTGCAAAACCCTGGCAATACCAGATCTTTTCACTGTCTCCACAATTTTGAATCATACCATATATAACATCTTCAAATTGGCTTCTTTCACTCAGCATACATATCTAAGATCTCTTCATGTTTTTTTATGGCTTAATAAACTCATCTCTTTTTAGCACCAAATAATATTCCATTGTCTGTATGTACAACAGATTATCTATTCACCTACTGAAGGATATCCTGGTTGCTTCCAAGTTCTGGCCAATTATGAACAAACCTGCTATAAATATATGCAAGTTTTTGTGTGGACAGAAGTATTCATTTCCTTTGGGTGAATTCCAAGAAGTGCAATTGCCTGATTTTTCCTTACCCCAGTCTATATCAGATTCACCCCACCTCCCATTCCTCCACTAGTTTCAAGGCATCTCTGGTTATCTCTGCTCTTCTAGGAAAAACTTGTGTTTCCTGGAATGTGATTCATTTAGGTTTCTTAGAACCCTCAAGTCCCTAATGGGGGACAAATCTATGACTTTGTAGATGATCCAACTTATTCTCATTACCAGGATGAGTGCAACAGTCTCTTGGGACTTTCACCATCCTAACTGGAAACAGACTCTCTAAGGAGCTTAGAGTTTTAAATGAACACAATTTAGCCATTTGTTATAAGAATAATATAGGTGGTGGGAACAATACACAAAGGGCATTTTTATTATCTTAAATTAGTAAAATATAAAGGAACTTAAACTACAGACTCGTGAGACTTGAAACCAACTACTCCAAAGAATTATTTGATAAATTATTTTCATAACTTGCAAAATAATTAATAAATTAAAACCAATAAATTATTTGCATAAATCCAACATTTTATCTGTGCAGGTGAATTTGCCATAGACTCAAATAAAATTAGAGTTGGTAGGGCTTTACAGACCATGTAATCACACATAGACAAGAGAACTCTAGGTATCTATGAAAGTCTGTTTGGAATTGCCATAGGATATGGGTAAAACTCCAGTCTGCTCTGGGTCCCTTTGCCCAAACATAAATTCTGTTTTTATCAGTTTTCTATATTAAGTTCTGAGTTAGATAACAATGAAACAGAGGCTCTGATCTTTTCAAAACTGAAAATTACAACCAATCTTCTACACACATACTTCTAAAAACACACATATACACATAGATACACATAATTTTCTCGTTAAGGAAACTGAGGTCCAGAGATGTACACTGACTCCCTTCAGAAGACACAGCTAGCTAAGAGCAGAAATGGTAGCAGAATCCTTCTAAATCTAGTCCATTTTCTACTCCATACATTCCCCTCTTTGCTAATTAATCTGTCTGTGCTAGACTATTGTAAGTCACTGCCGCCACAGGCGATACAGTGTGGAAGTGTGGATGAGCAGGCTTAGGCGGGTTGACGAATGAGTCCAAGGGCTTTAGAGACTCTGGTGTGACATCAGTTGGACCCAGGTGAAATGGAAATCACCAGTGTATAAATGATTTGGACACTGTAATTTCCCCCTGTGATTTAGTCTGCTTTCTTCCATTGATTTATTTAGAGTGTGCTCCGCTACATCTCCCAACCTTGCTACACACTGAGCACCAATAAACGTCAAACAGATTAGACAGGCCCATTACTCAATGGGCACATTTCTAAAAATGGTACAAAGGTGAAATCCCAGCAGTTTGAGATGATTGGAGTATTTACAGGACGTTACGAAAACATCTGCCTCAAAGATTCAGAGGTTCAAGAGTTGATGTAATGTTTTATTAGGAGCCTCCACCACCACTAGTCACTGTACAGAAAATATTAAGCCATTATAGAGTGAATGAGTTTTGAGTACCTATTATATAGAATGGGCTGCACAGAGATTGGCCCTCTAATAGCCACTTAGAGTGAATACATTTTGCTTTTATCAGAAGAGAAGAGAATGGAACCTATTTTTATGGTTTTGTTCAAAGATAAATGTGGGTAAAAAGAGGTATTTTTTCCTTCTGCACTGACCACTTAGGTTAGGCACATAGCATCCTTGCTCTGGTATAATGTCATAACCCTTAAGAAGAAGACAAAAGGCAGCAACAGTTCACTAGAACTAATCTTGAATTTTTACTTGTCTTCATCATTACTGTAGTGCCCATTAAAAGATCAGCAATTACAAAACCAAAGAGTACGTAAGAATCCTTTGTAAGAATCCTAAGATCTAGGTACAATTATTCCTATTTTATTTATATATGAGAAATAGCAACAATCACGAGAATAGGTTGTTCTGGTTATTTTATAATCACAAAAAGTTCACAGTCTCCTTCAAGGAATTGTCCAGTAAAACGTCTGTTGGTGTTTCTTTGTTGTTGTTTAGTCACCAAGTGTGTCTGACTCTGCGACCCCATGGACTGTAGCCCACCAGGCTCCTCTGTCCATGGTGGGGGTATGTCCCCACCAAGGAAACCCCTGTTAGGGAGCACGCATGATTACTAAAGGATTAGTTCTAGAATCACACCTCTGCAATCTCCCTTTCACCAAGATTTAATTATATCTCCAGTATTTTCTTTCTGATGTTGTTCCCCTTCCATGGCTAATGGGATATTTGGTGGTAAGTTTGCAGATGATGAAGTGGTAAGCCTAAAGGGGAAGAAAGACAGAATACAAGTGGGACTTGGCAGGAGCCAACCAGCATTTCTGGTCTATGATAGTTAAATTCAACATTTTATTTTATATACATTCACAGATGCACACCTGAGCATGTGTGCACATGCATGGACCAAAAAAGAAATGCGGAGAGAAGGGAGATATGCCTTGCTTCTTTTTGATTTGCATTTCTGAGGAAATAGCAGTCGGATGCATCATTTGTTAATCACAAATTTTGGTGCTGTGTCTTCAGAATAGAAAAACATCATTTGATTTTCAATGAATATTCTGCTAATTGGTAGGTTTCGCCTCTCAACTAAACTGTAAAGGGGAAGGGTGCATACTAAACCGATTGCCCTACTTAGGCAGTTCCTGGCAGGAATGCTGAGACGGATTAACATGCATAACAGAAGGCTTATGTGACCCTGGGAGACAGTAGAACCTGAAATAACCTTAATATCCTGTCAACTTTCATTACCAGACCCCAATGAACAAGTAAAGCCTATTTAACAATCTGTCTGGGAAGGAAAAAATCCATATCTTGTTTGTTTTTCTTTTTTTTTAACCAGGATTTTTCATCCTGTTCGTTTTTATCCTGGGGATATTTTCTTCCACCTCACTTCTCAGAGCAACATCACCATGCTAGACCAAGTTATATGGAGGCCTGATTTCATCAAACTTCTCAGCGTGGATGCCACTCCACAGCCCTTGCTGCTATGGCCCTTGCTTTATAAACATGCCCTCAATTATCTGAACAAAGAGTCTGTATTGAACAACTGGCAGGATGGAACCTAGCCATGTGTTTGGGCAGAAATAACTCCATCCTGACAGGTGGCCAGGTTCTGTGCTAGGAAGTCTGCTTGAGCTCAAGAAAGAAGGGAAGAATTAGCCAAACTGAAGAGTCAAAAAGCAAGAATATCTTGAATAGGCACCTGGGCTTTCTCAGAAACACACGAATCCAGATGTTCTGTCAAGTTGTCAACTGCATTTGCTAAAGGCATCCTGAGGTACCACGGCATGCCAAGTGCCGACATTCCTCAAGGGAGGTATTTATGGGGAAATTCTAAAAATACCAGAGCACTAAAACAAATTCAAAATAACTGCATTCCTGTAGCTTTTTAACAGCACTCTCAAGAAACAGATAATTCTCTCAGGCTCAGTAAATGGTTTCTAAATTTCCAATTTAGATGTCATATCTTGAGGTTCCAAACTCCCTCCATTCACAAGACATGGCTTAGATATGAATTCAATTCTGTCTAATTAGAGGAATTGAAGTTATGCTTTTAAAAAGTCACTAGGCATATACGGAGACTTGGAATTCTACAAATTAGGCGCTGTATGACCTTGAGCAAGTCATTTCTCTGATCTGAAACATTAAAGGGAGGGAGAAAGTACTAAAATTTGTTGAATTATTGGGCACTTTGCCCCCATTGTCTTCTGTAAAGTTTACACTAGATGATTTCCAATACTACTTCTAGCTTTGATCTTCTATTTACTAAGTGCTTAATGTGATTTCAGTTCAGTCCAGTCACTCAGTAGTGTCTGACTCTTTGCTACCCCATGAATCACAGCATGCCAGGCCTTTCTGTCCATCACCAATTCCCGGAGTTCACTCGACTCACGTCCATCGAGTCAGTGATGCCATACAGCCATCTCATCCTTGATCGTCCCCTTCTCCTCCTACCCCCAATCCCTCTCAGCATCAGAGTCTTTTCCAATGAGTCAACTCTTCACATGAGGTGGCCAAAGTATTAGAGTTTCAGCTTCAGCATCATTCCTTCCAAAGAAATCCCAGGGCTGATCTCCTTCAGAATGGACTGGTTGGATCTCCTTGCAGTCCAAGGGACTCTCAAGAGTCTTCTCCAACACCACAGTTCAAAAGCATCAATTCTTCGGTGCTCAGCCTTCACAGTCCAACTCTCACATCCATACATGACTACTGGAAAAACCATAGCCTTGACTAGATGTACCTTAGTCGGCAAAGTAATATCTCTGCTTTTGAATATGCTATCTAAGTTGGTTATAACTTTTCTTCCAAGGAGTAAGCGTCTTTTGATTTCATGGCTGCAATCACCATCTGCAGTGATTTTGGAGCCCAGAAAAATAAAGTCTGACACTGTTTCCACTGTTTCCCTGTCTATTTCCCATGAAATGATAGGACTGGATGCCATGATCTTCATTTTCTGAATGTTGAGCTTTAAGCCGACTTTTTCACTCTCCTCTTTCACTTTCAACAAGAGGCTCTTCACTTTCTGCCATATCGGTGGTGTCATCTGCATATCTGAGGTTATTGATATTTCTTCCAGCAACCTTGATTCCAGCTTGTGTTTCTTCCAGTCCAGCATTTCTCATGATGTGTTCTGCATATAAGTTAAATAAGCAGGGTGACAATATACAGCCTTGACATACTCCTTTTTTGTGATTTAGCAAATGTTTATGAGAGATTCTATGAGCCAAGTATAGTACTATGTACTGCAAGAGTCATCAACGTCAATGTGAGGATGACATATTAAAGGATTTTTATAGACTTTTTTTTTCCCATGGAAAATCAGGCCTCTAAGTTTCTTTTTTCCATAAAATTCAGGAGAATAGGTTATTAAGGTATTAAGGGGCCAGTGCATTACCCACTCGATCACATAATCATGTCAGGAACCTGTCATTTTATTCTTTGAGGAATTTATCAATTCCTCTCAGTGAAACGCACTGTGACTTCATTTATCTGAGCTCCAATAGTTCTGTTTATAAATTGTAATCCATAAATTAGATGTTTAACTGGAAGGAACAACAAATTGAATCAAGAAAAACTGAGTTTGAGCTCTGGCTGTGGCATTCACCAGCTGGACAACAATACTGGTTAATTTACTGTCTGCTTGCCTCTCACTCTCCTGACAAAATATGAGCTCGGTGATTTAGCTTATTCCTAAATTTGTCAGACAGCTTTAAAAGAGGTCAGGCTGGGGCAGAAAAGGAAGGGGAAGAATTAGTCTTAAACCTGACCTATGCAATTCATGGGGTCGCAAAGAGTCAGACATGACTGAGTGACTGAACTGAACTGAACTGAACTGATGCCATACAGTAAGGTGTAGGTCACCATACAGGTGGCACAATGGTAAAGAATCCTCCTGCCAATGCAGGAGATGCAGGAGATGTGGGTTCAATCCCTGGGTTGCCTTGGAGTAGGAAACAGCAACCCACTCCAGTATCCTTGCCTAGAAAATTCCATGGACAGAGGAGCCTAGTAGGCTACAAGTCCATGGGTTGCAAAGAGTCAGGCAGGACTAAACACACACACATACAGACACATGCAATATGGTAGTCACTAGACACATGCGGTTATTGAGCACTTGAAATGGGGCTAGTCCAAATTGAAGTGCAAAAAAAAAAAAAAGGATGTACAGTAATTTTATAATATTGATTATGTAATGAAGTCATAAATTTTTTGGATATGTTGGGTTAAATACAAAAGATTATTAAAATTAATATTTTATATTTTATTTTCATGTGGTTAGCAGGAAACAAAATCACATATGTGGTTCACACTTGTGGCTTACATTCTTTTTCTATCAGACAGTTGTGACCTAAACTCCCTCTTACTAAAAAGCCTTCAGCTTATAAAGAGTTAAGACAGCAATCTTGTTCTGGTCTGAAGAAAAAAAAAAAAAGGAAGCTAGGAAAATGGGGAAGCAAGTTTTATCCACGCAGAAGAGCACTGCGGGCAGATGCTTTACCATCTGAGCCACCAGGGAAGTTCATATATGTTAATGACAATGCCACTGTCTCAGTTCATCCCACCTTCTCTTTATCCCGCAAAGTCCACAAGTCTGTTTTCTACATCTGTGTCTCTATTCCTACCCTGAAAATATGTTCATGAGTACCATTTTTCTAGATTCCACATATGTCATTAACATACGATATTTGTTTTTNTGACAATGCCACTGTCTCAGTTCATCCCACCTTCTCTTTATCCCGCAAAGTCCACAAGTCTGTTTTCTACATCTGTGTCTCTATTCCTACCCTGAAAATATGTTCATGAGTACCATTTTTCTAGATTCCACATATGTCATTAACATACGATATTTGTTTTTCTTTCTGATTTACTTCACTGTGTATAACAGGCTCTAGGTTCATCCACTACAACAGACTCAAATTCATTCCTTTCTATGGCTGAGTAATATTCCACTGTATATATGTATCACATGTCCTTTATCCCACCGACTTTACGTTAGAGAAGGCAGATGGTTACTGACACGAGAAAAGGTGAGCCACTGAAAGGGAAAGGGTCTGGGATTAAGGGTTTTAAGGATGCTTGGAGTGAAGAAGAGACTCCTTGCCTTCACTTCTCCATCCTTCAGCCTTTCACTTCCTATTTCATGCCTTCCTTTTTATCTTGCAATCTATTCTTGCTAAGCACCTTCACATATGTATCTCATTATATCACAGCGAGTCTGTAAGATGGGCATGATTATCCTCATTTAACAACTGGAAAAGCTGAAACCCAGAAAAGTTCTATAACTTACACAAGGGTTGAATCCCTAGCATTATGATGGAGCCAGGATCTGAATTCACATCTCTTGATTTCAGTGACTATTTTTTTCCCCACAAAACCACATCACATGCATGCATTTCAACTGTTCTTTCCTAAATGACTTATGATTTATTTTAAATTGAGCTAATTCTTTAGTTGTTCTATGAAGACAGTTTAGAGGTTATTCTACCACATTTTTAACTGCTTCCTAAAATATGGGTTAATTTTCAAAAGTCTTTCTCACACTACTAACTAAATACTTTCCAAATATTAATCAGATTTGAGTACTTAAGCTAATAAAATAAGTAGGCCTACAGCTCACTTAAATAGAGCTCAGCCAAACTTGTAAAGAAACATAATTAGCTGATACCTGTCTGCTTTCAGTGAATAACAGATCTTGGCAAAAAATGCATTAAAACATTTTAGTCCGAAGAATTAATATTAACTTAGTCAGTCATGAGAAATCTATTATGTAAATAAGTGAACCTAAATCCTTAAAATTATAATAATATAATTTCTATAATTTAATTTCAACAGAAGTAGCAGAATACTTTTTTCTTTTTCACCTTTATGAACCACTGAAAAGAAGACAAATGAAATATATGCATTGTGTTTATCTGAAATAAAGTTCCACAGTGTTCCATCTGTAATACCCCAAATGCCAGCGTTAATCCATTTCTAAATCCATGAGGCTTTCAGTACAGACCCCAAGGAAGGTGTAAGTAATGCATATCTGTGCCAGTTCAACGTCCACAACAGAAGCCAGAGCATCCTGAGACTGGCCTGGGAATTAGACTTCAAACAAATCTCCAAGTCGGGAATTTAAACACATATAGGAGTTTGTTTGTTTGCTTTTTTCTGTAAGTCTATGTAATAGAGGACATAACCCTCAAAGTCATTTTATTCATTGTTGCATCGCAACCTACATTTTTCATCTGTGTTGTAAAATCCTACAAGGAGAGAGGAACTAGATATGATTTGCCTTCAGAAAACAAGATGGTACAAGAAAAATTTAAATATAATCAAGCATCATTAGATGCAGGAGGTAAAAACTGTCCTCATTGCCTAACTTTTTATTTAAAAAATAATTCTGAGTTGTTTTACAAATTTGATTGGGATAGAGGATAGCAATTAGAAATTACATTAAATAGAAAATAAGTCAAAAAGAGCACCTATAAGACACTATAAATCATATTATAATTTGATTTATAAAATTTCTGTGCTCAAGAAACTTTCTTAAATACTTGTATAACCTAAAAGAAGGTGTATGTTATAGGGAGCCTGGGAAATAGATAGACAGATAGATGAATGGAAGAAAGGAAGGAAAGACAGAGACAAATGGATGTACTTTTTTTTCCATTTTAAGTCAGGAAAAGAATAAGTATATATTTGAAACAAAAGTCAGAGTTCAACCTACTATAAAATAATTTCAGAGGCACTTCACATTATATCAGAGATAGACTCTTTAAAATTTTCATGTGAATTATATTTATGTGTATAAAATACATTAAATGACCAAAAATGTGGTTTATCATTTAAAAGAAAAAAAAAAAAAACTTCTGGTGAGCTCTTTATTAAAAACAACTAACTACTTCCTTATTCATGTGTGTTGTAAATTTTCCCTTCAAACAAATACTTACTGCTGCTGCTGCTGCTGCTGCTGCTGCTGCTAAGTCGCTTCAGTCGTGCCCGACTCTGTGCAACCCTATAGTCGGCAGTCCACCAGGCTCCGCCATCCCTGGGATTCTCCAGGCAAGAACACAGGAGTGGGTTGCCATTTCCTTCTCCAATGCATGAAAGTGAAAAGTGAAAGGGAAGTTACTGAGTTGTGTCCAACTCTCAGCGACCCCATGGACTGCAGCCCACCAGGCTCCTCCGCCCATGGGATTTTCCAGGCTAGTGGGGTGCTATTGCCTTCTCTCCGAAACAAATACTTACTGGTCACCAACTCTGCCCCAGACACCAAGTCTACACTACAGTAGTTTCCCCTTATCCACAAGGCATATATTCCCAAACCCTCATTGGAGACCTGGAACTACAGAGAGTAATGAACTCTATATACACTGTTTTTTCTATATATACATACCTACAATAAAGTTTAATTTATAAATTAGCACAGTAGGAGGTTAACAATTAATAATAAAATTGAAAGATTATAATGATATACTGGAATAAAAGTTATATAAATGCTATGTCTCAAAATATCTTATTAATCAAATTTAATGTCTTTTTCATCTTAACTAAGCACTTACACACTGTTGCATTTTGAATTCCCACAGCAAAACTAGCACAAATTTCTTTTTCTTTCTTCAAAACTTCACAGATAGAAGGTTCATTCATACTGTAGATCGTAGCGCCTCAGCATGTGACTGTTTTTCTTTCCCTAGTGGGTCCAGAACTGCCACCTTTTTACTGAAAGGAAGCTCTACCGCTTTTCATCACATCTGAATCGCCAGCATGACTACTCTTGCATTTGGGGGCCATTCTTAAATAAAATAAGGGTGACTTGAACATAAGCACCATGACACCACAACAGTCAATCTAATAACCAGTGGCTACTAAGTGACGAAAGGGTAAGATACATTGGATAAAGAAATAATTCATGTCCCATTCACGTCCCAGGCAGGACAGAGCAGGAGGGCTGCAGAGCTGCTCAGAATAGCATATAATTTAAAACATGCCACGTTTATTTCTGAAATTTTCCGTTTAACATTTTCAAACCTCAGTTGACCATGGGTAACTGAAACCACAGAAAGTGAAACCATAGATAAAACTATTGCACTAAACAAGGCAGCTGGGTCTCATATCAAGGAACTAAGGGTATACATGCACAGGCAAACAAACAAATTAATAAGCAATTTCATTTAATAAGTACGAAGTGTGCTGACTGCTACCAAGGAAATAGACATGGCATGCAATAGGGGAGCCATGTGTTAGATGATTCTGTAAATGGAAAGATAACGGTAACCGGATTAAGTATTTACAGTGGAAACAGAAACAGGTCAGTGGACTTAAGGACAGAAGCAGTGGAGCTGGCTGATGGAATGGATGTGGGGCTTGATGAGAAGGCTTGCATCAAAGATCTTGCATATGTGAAATACACGATCGATAGCTTTATATAAACTCTTCTTGATTTGATGTAAGGATTATGTTCTAAAAGCATGGCCTAGTCCATCCCATGTGAAAATGCACTCTGGTTTAACAAAAACTTATATAAGCTTCTCAGATTTAGATCCTCAGCACCATTTATTGTTAAATTTCTATGGAAAAAATGTATTGCACCAAACATGGAAATCTACAATTCTTTCTTCCTTTCATAATACATTGAAAGTGAGCCTTTCTTTCTTTTTTTACCCCTCTTCAAAATTTTTAACAGCTTCCCTCTGTGTTGTTGTTGTTGGTTACAAAGCTTATTTAAATCCTCCATGGTTAACTTAGAAAATTATTAAATAAATTCATTTAACTGGATCACTGCTCCAAGTGGGAGATTCACAGAGGCAAAAAGATATACATGATGGATGATGACTTTGATGACTCCAATATGATGACTCCAGACAACAACACACACAGAGACAAACTATAGTTGACCCTTGAACAACCTCAAGTGTTTAGAGAGACAGCCCTCCTCACAGTCAAAAATCCGCATATAACTTATAGTCAGCCCTTGTTATTGTGGTTCCTCTGAATCTGCACATCTATATCTGAGAATTCAAACAACTAAGGGCCATAAGAGTGCTTCCCTGGTAGCTCAGATGGAAAAGAATCCACCTGCAATGCAGAAGACTCGAGTTCAATCCCTGGTTCAGGAAGATCCCTAAAGAAGCAAATGGCTACCCACTCCAGTAATCTCCATGGAGAATCCCATGGACAGAGGAGCCTTGCTGGCTATAGTCTACGGGGTCACAAAGAGTCAGGCATGACTGAGTCACTTGGCACACAGCACCAGGGCAGTGAAGTAGTGTAGGATTTCCTTGTGAAAAAAATCCAGGTATAAAGGGGCCCACACAGTTCAAACCCATGTCGTTTAAGGGTCAACCGTACTGTGAAAGGAGTGGGTGTAGGAGCTCTGCTTGCAGCTCTCCCCAGAGGCCTGGTTCAGACCTGGTATTGTGTTGACCTGTGTACAAACTGGAGGATGTTTCCAAGTCTGTCCCAGTAGCTCTCTCATATGTTCAATTTTTATTGAACATTTATACTTCACTCACAAAATAAGATCATTCTTTGGCTTGCAGAATCACTGTAAATTTCAGCTGTATAAATTTAAGTTAACCTCCTAAAATTCTGAATCTTCCATGTGGGAAAAGACAGAGGCCTAGGCAAAAGAGATTCATACTTGGTTTCCATTTGAAATTATTCTACGCATTCCTTTTAATTTCTAAATGTATAAAAAATTGTGTTTTAGTATTTATAATAACTAAAACTAAGGTAGGGGTGCCTGTCAAGACTCAACCTCCTGAATTTTTTTTCGTACAGGGAAGCCTCACTCTCCCTCTGTCCCTTGTGTATTAGTCAGGATTCTCCAGAGAAAGAGAATCAATAAACTATGAATATTTATATATACATTAATTTATTTTAAAGAATAGGTACATATGATTATAGAAGCTAGAAAGTCCAAATCTGCTATGTGAGCCAGCAGGCTGGAGACCCAGAGAGCTGATGTTTCAGATGAAGTGTGAAGGCAGTCTGCTGCAGAATTCCCTTTTGCTCAGGAAAGTCATTCCTTTTGTTCTATTAAGACCTTCAACTGATTAGACAAAGTCCACCATATTATAGAGAACAATTTGCTTTATTAATTAAAATGTTTATCTCATCCAAAAGCACTTTGGAAGAAACACCCAAAATAGCGTCTGACCAAACTGATCTAGTCAAATTGGCATATAAAATTAATCATCATATCTTGCCCCTCTAAAATCCCTCCTTTCTTCAAAAGCAAAATCCTACAATGAGAAGAGCTAGGCCTCAAACTTTAAGGACTAACTATTAGATCCAACTGATAATGTAGTTCAGTAGCAGAAATGTGTGTGGGCTTTGATATCAAATATACTTGGGTCCAAATCTTCTATCTAGTAGAATAGTTCAGGAACCTCAAGCAAGTTATCTGATTTGTGGAAACTTCATTTTGGTTCTTTATGGAATGGGGATTATAATTCCTCCCTCATAGGTTCATTATGAGGAATCAACTAAATAATATCCCTGAAAGTTCCTGGCATGTGACAGGCTGCCAGTGAATCTTATCATAGCAGGAGTTCCAGCTATATTATCTGCCATTAATATTCAGCCATGTCTGGCTACCTGGAAATGTGGTCTGCCAGGAGTCTTTGCTCCCGGAAATGAAGAGTCTCCTGGGAAGGAACTCATACAGAATGAGACTGTCAGACAAGCTTGGACTGTGAAGAAAAGGTCGTAGTTATCTGGGGAAAAGCTGGCTTTGACTCTCTGGTGCTACACCCCTTCCCAAGCACAGCTCCTTTCAAATGTACTCATTTCAGAGTCCTAGAAACTGAACAAAAACAAAGAGAGCTATTTTTTCTAAAAACATCTGGTTTACCCTCTTGTATTTTTTTCACTCTTCTTTCCACATACTCATCATCACTGGAGAGAATTCTGTCCAACTGTCCTGGGATTCTTTCTTCCCTTGAATTTTGATGGATTTGGCTGACTAAGCCCAACTCAGTCTCAGAACCTGGATTCTCTGGGTTGCTTGAATGAAGTAAGCGCCTGCCTTCTTCCCTAGTCCCTTCCAAATCTGCATTCTTTGGATAGATTAGCATTTACATGGACCTCAGAAGGGACTTAGCTTGTCCAACCAAAATGGGAAAGTCCAGTCGGTTCCTGATTAGTAACTTAACAGGGCAAGCTGCCTGATTCATTAACAGGCAGTCTTCCCTGGTGGCCTCCCTTACCCCTCTGCATTACCTTTTTCAAACAACAAAGAAGATATTCAATAGAATCAGAACAGCATCAGAATTCACCTTAGGAACTGGCCCAGATACAAACTGAAATGACACTACATAGACGCTCAGGCTTTCCAGGTTGAAAGTAGCCAAACCTGGTTGACTGCGAATTAGACTATCCTTTCTACACTTAGGCTACCTTGGTTTCACTGGTCCACATTCTCCACCCTGTACTAGCTAGTGACTTGCAGCAGATCAAAACACTCCTTCTTTCCATCCCCACCAAAACTAGTTCATCTAGATTAGTGCTGTGCAACAGAATTTTCTGCAATGATAGAAATGTTCTGTATCTGCACTAGCCAATGAGATAGCCAGGCACGGCTGCTGAGTACCTGAAATGTGCTGCTGCTGCTGCTGCTGCTGCTAAGTCGCTTCAGTCGTGTCCGACTCTGTGTGACCCCATAGACGGGGGCCCACTGTCTCTGGGATTCTCCAGGCAAGAACACTGGAGTGGGTTGCCATTTCCTTCTCCAATGCATGAAAGTGAAAAGCAAAAGTGAAGTCACTCAGTCATGCCCGACTGTTAGAGACCCCATGGATTGTAGCCTACCACACTCCTCAGTCCATGGAATTTTCCAGGCAAGAGTACTGGAGTGGGGTGCCATTGCCTGAACTGAAATTTTATTATTACTTAATTTTAATAAGTTTACTACTACTAGCTAGTAACTACCATATTGCACTCTACATATCTAGATAATTATTCCTCAGCTACACGAAACTCCTTTCTGTCAACCAGTGGATCCATAACCCTGTTTTTGGACCCTGGATCCCACCTATGTGGTTCTATTTTCTTTCCAACCCTCAGATTCTAGTGAATTTGAATTCTTTCATGAGGAAGTTCATAGACAATAATTTCTGGTGGAGTAGCTCTATACAACCCTTAAAAGATTCTGAGGCAGTAAGTTATAAATTTAACCCCAGGCAAGCTATTTTAGGCTTCACCACTTGCAAGCCCTAACAAATAGAAACCCAGAAGATAAATACCAGTTTGGGTGTCTTTCTGATGTTGAAGCTGAAACTCCAATACTTTAGCCACCTGATGCAAAGAGCTGACTCATTTGAAAAGACCCAGATGCTGGGAAGGATTGAGGGTGGGACGAGAAGGGGATGACAGAGGATGAGATGCTTGGATGGCATCATCGACTCAATGGACATGAGTTTGGGTAAATGCCAGGAGTTGGTGATTGACAGGGAGGCCTGGCGTGTGGCAGTTCATGATGTTGCAGAGAGTTGGACACTGAGCGACTGAACTGAACTGATTCCTAAGGACCTTCTGAGTCTTTCTGGCTCCTCAGGATGCTCCCAGATCTTCTATCATCCCCTCTGCCTACCTGTCTGTCCGTGCCCTCCTCACCGTAGACCTAGGCTTATTCTAATCTCTGATGGTCAAAAGTACATTTATGGAGTAAAAGCATTTCCCCATACCCCCAAATGNTCTAGATTAGTGCTGTGCAACAGAATTTTCTGCAATGATAGAAATGTTCTGTATCTGCACTAGCCAATGAGATAGCCAGGCACGGCTGCTGAGTACCTGAAATGTGCTGCTGCTGCTGCTGCTGCTGCTAAGTCGCTTCAGTCGTGTCCGACTCTGTGTGACCCCATAGACGGGGGCCCACTGTCTCTGGGATTCTCCAGGCAAGAACACTGGAGTGGGTTGCCATTTCCTTCTCCAATGCATGAAAGTGAAAAGCAAAAGTGAAGTCACTCAGTCATGCCCGACTGTTAGAGACCCCATGGATTGTAGCCTACCACACTCCTCAGTCCATGGAATTTTCCAGGCAAGAGTACTGGAGTGGGGTGCCATTGCCTGAACTGAAATTTTATTATTACTTAATTTTAATAAGTTTACTACTACTAGCTAGTAACTACCATATTGCACTCTACATATCTAGATAATTATTCCTCAGCTACACGAAACTCCTTTCTGTCAACCAGTGGATCCATAACCCTGTTTTTGGACCCTGGATCCCACCTATGTGGTTCTATTTTCTTTCCAACCCTCAGATTCTAGTGAATTTGAATTCTTTCATGAGGAAGTTCATAGACAATAATTTCTGGTGGAGTAGCTCTATACAACCCTTAAAAGATTCTGAGGCAGTAAGTTATAAATTTAACCCCAGGCAAGCTATTTTAGGCTTCACCACTTGCAAGCCCTAACAAATAGAAACCCAGAAGATAAATACCAGTTTGGGTGTCTTTCTGATGTTGAAGCTGAAACTCCAATACTTTAGCCACCTGATGCAAAGAGCTGACTCATTTGAAAAGACCCAGATGCTGGGAAGGATTGAGGGTGGGACGAGAAGGGGATGACAGAGGATGAGATGCTTGGATGGCATCATCGACTCAATGGACATGAGTTTGGGTAAATGCCAGGAGTTGGTGATTGACAGGGAGGCCTGGCGTGTGGCAGTTCATGATGTTGCAGAGAGTTGGACACTGAGCGACTGAACTGAACTGATTCCTAAGGACCTTCTGAGTCTTTCTGGCTCCTCAGGATGCTCCCAGATCTTCTATCATCCCCTCTGCCTACCTGGCTGTCCGTGCCCTCCTCACCGTAGACCTAGGCTTATTCTAATCTCTGATGGTCAAAAGTACATTTATGGAGTAAAAGCATTTCCCCATACCCCCAAATGATTGAAAACTATATCATTGGCTTCTTGTTCTAAATAGAGCCCATTCTACTTGTTATATACACAAGGTTCTCAGAAGCTTGCCCTGATGGGACAAAATTAAATGGTCCTAAATACTTCTCAAATTTCAGAGCATACAGTATCAGGACAGATCCACAGAGGCCATCCTTCATAGTCTTATTCAGCAGGTCTCATGTGGGGCCTGAAAATGTGCACTTTTGCGGGGGACACTGATGCAGCTGATTCTTGGAATTCACTTTTGGAAAATCTAAATTAGAAAAAAATCATTTCACTTTCTTAATTTCATCTGTTGGGATAATTTGATAGCAAAGTTAAGAGCAAAATTTAAAAAACAATACAACCTAAAGCACCTCTAATAATCAAATCCGTATTCTCTGATCTTTAGTGTTCACCTGAAACTTCTCAGTCACTCACCTCTTGCTTGTACTTTCCCAGTGATCTAATTCACCTTACCTCCTGAACCCCCTTCAGATGTTATTCCACTCAGAACAGCAGCACAATCTGGTTGCCTGGTCATCCTCCAGCCCTGAAATCATTTATGGGGCCCATTACACACAGGCACAAGTCATTACATCTCAGACCACCTCTACCCACTTTCAGACAAGGGCTTTACAGACAGCCTGTGACACTTGAGACACGACCTCACATCCAAGGGCCCTGTGCTTAATTTATCTGTTTGGACTCTGACTCTACTCTGCTGCTAACCAGAGTAATTATGGACTAGAGTTTTTAAAGCCCTGACACATAATAACAACAAGGCTTTTGATGGCAGCAATCTTATGATAGGTAAGAAAAACAAGTACATTAAAAGTAAGATTACAAAGCTCATGGGCTACTGAAAACTTCATGCCTGCCTAAGGCTCCCACAGGTTTCTTTGCTTCTAGAACATATTATTTTCTGCCCTCTGGGGACAAATCCATTTGACATATATTTGTCACCTACAAATCAATGGACAAACCAAGCACACTAATCGGGTTTTAGAACCTTCAGAATTTAAGGTAACTTGGACAGGAGTCATAACGAATATTTAGGAATATGGGAGGAAGGACGTTAGGAAGAGCTGGCAGAGACATCTAATCACTAAGAGCAGGGACTAGGGTAACTGACCCTATTGCAGCAACAAGCTCTGGGGGGAGGTAAGAAGATCCAAAGGGAGAAGACCCAGTATTTGAGTACTGGGTTGTCTGAAAGGTATAGTGGAGACAGACCCAGGCAGCAGCCATCATCCTGGGGGAGTGGTCTACATATGTTAGCACCCCAATAAACATCTGGGGCTAATGGTGTGCTACAGAATACTACATGGTTCGGACTTGGTGTTTGGTAAATAAATTAGGATTCAGCAATGCAAACTTGGGCAGAAAGACAACAAGGGTCAGCCAGATAAACATGGTGTGGAGTAGGGGTGTGGTAGGAAGTGCTGTCACTCAGGGGATGCACTTCACGGGCTGTACTTTAGAGCCTGGTACAGGTGGTGAGCAGGCTAGAGGTTGCACTGCAGGCATCAGAAAGGACCAGTGTCACAGCCCATGCACAGTTAGGTCAACAGACTTCAGTTATAGAAATCACTTAATCTGGGCTGCAGGTGGCCGAGGGGGAGGTAGCTGTAACAAAATATCCTTTGTTCTATCAGAATTAGCTCAAGAACTAACAGGGCACACATAAGACTAAAAGTTGCCACTTATGCTATGACTCATCAAGACAACTGAGCCACACTTCTTGATCCTTGGGTTCTGTTTTAATAATGCAGGCTACCTCATACAATACACCATCTGCATCAAGTGTAGGCTCCACACTCAGATTTGCTATCATCTGTTCTTCACAGCCCCATCCTATCCAAGAGACACCCCCTCAGGTATCAAGAGGGTCCAGGCTGATGTGCACAATTGTGCCCAATTCTGAACCAACTCAGCTAGTTGGGTCATGTCCTCCAAGTTAACCCTCCAAGGATACCTTCCTCTTCCATCCCTGACACTCTCACCTCTATTAGCTTTAAGAGCACCATCAAAAGAGGAATATTCAAACCTAGCATAGCTGGCCAACATTTTGGAAGTGAAAAGAAAAGTACTAATAAAAGGCATATCAATGCCAACCAAAGAGTAGATAAAATAAAATCAAAGGTATAAGATCAGTACGGGAAAAAAAATACTTCTCATAATTTGCATATGCAAATTTTTCATGCCTTTGTTTTAAAAAGCTAATGGAAAAAAATTGAACAAATTATATGAACAATATATAAGCCAAAAATCTGTTCAATCCAAAATATTTTTCTGTTCAATATAAACAGGCATTAATTTGTACATGTTTATTATTCCTAATTTTCAAGCACATTGGAGGTCAAGGAAGAAATTAATAGGCCCATATCCTGAAGATTAAAGGAGAAAAATACTGACACACTTGTTAATACATTCACCGGAAAGAAGAACTCAGTAATCACTGCTAAAAGTAAATGTCCATATTAACATGGTAAGATAGAAGGCCAATTAAAAAAGTGTCCTCCTTTTCACATCTTGAATAATGGATGAAATGAATCTTCATTTGCAACATAACAACCAAGATATATTAAAAGGTTTCATACTTCAAAATAGAAGTAACATCTGTAAAATTCAGATAAAAATACTATCTACTGTTAATTCATGCAAGTTCACAACCAGATTTAATAAATTAGTAGTATTAATAGTATATTCATTAAATACCATTAAAAGTAAAATTATTAAGGGATATATATATATGGCCCCTCATGGATCACTGCCTTGGGAGCCAATTCCCACGAAGGGAAGTACTAAAGAATGTGCAGACCACCAGACAATTGCACTCATCTCCCATGCTATTAAGGTCATGCTTAAAATCTTGCATGCTAGGCTTTAGCATTACTTGAGCCAAAAATCTCCAGACTTTTCCACCCATTCAAGGTGGGTTTAGAAAAGGCAGAGGAACCAGAGATCAAATTGCCAACATCTGCTGGATCATAGAGAAAGCAAGGGAATTTCAGGAAAAGATCTACCTCTGTTTCATTGACTAAGCTAAAGCCTTTGACTGTGCAAGTCATAACAAACTATGGAAAGCTCTTAAAGAGATGAGAATACCAGACCATCTTACCTGTCTCCTGAGAAACCTGTATGTGGGTCAAGAAGCAACAGTCAGAACCCTGTGTGGAACAACTGACTGGCTCAGGATTGAGAAAGGAGTACAAAAGGGCTGTCTGTTACCACCCTGTTTATTTAACTTACATGCTAAGCACATCATGAGAAATGTCAGGCTGGATGAATTACAAGCTGGAATCAGGATAGGCAAGAGTAACATCAACAAACTCAGATAGTCAGATGACATCACTCTAATGGCAGAAAGCAAAGAGGAACTAAAGGACTTTTTGATGAGGGTGAAGGAGTAGAGTGAAAAATCTGGCTTAAGACTACATATTAAAAAAAAAAAAAAAAACCAAGATCATGGCATCCAACCCCATTACTTCACGGCAAATAGAAGGGGAAAAGGTGGAAGCAGTGACAGATTTCCTCTCCTTAGGCTCTAGAATCGCTGTGAATGGTGACTGCAGCCATGAAATCAGAAGATGATTGCTTTGTGGCAGGAAAACTATGACAAATCTAGTTAATGTGTTGAAAAGCAGAGTCATCGCTCTGCCAGACTCTATACGGACAAAGGTCCATATAGTCAAGGAGATGGTTTTCCCGTAATCACGTACAGTTGTTAGAGCTGGACCATAAAGAAGGCTGAGCACCAAAGAATTGATACCTTTGAACTATGTGCAGGAGAAGACTCCTGAAAGTCCCTTGGACTGCAAGGAGATCAAACCAGTCAACCCTAAAGGAAATCAACCCTGAATATTCATTGGAAGGACTGATGCTGAAGCTGAAGCTCCAGTATTTTTGGTTACCTGATGCCAAGAGCTGACTCACTGGAAAAGTCCTTGATGCTGGTAAAGATTGAGGGCAGNGTCTTTTAATTTCATGGCTGCAGTCACCATCTAGGATGAGATTAAGGAAAAGCTTCTTAGAGGTAGTAATTATCTGCAAGTTTAGACCAATTTGGATTGGTAGACAGGAAATCCAGAATTTATTCCAGGAGAAAATAGTATGAGCCAAGAAATGGAGAAGGGAAAGAACAAGGATGAGTGAAGTATACAGTAAGGAAACAGGTCTAAGCAAAGACAGGGTATCACTGAGGAGTCAGGAAAGACAGAATTGCATTTGTATAGAGCTGGGAATTAGAGCGATAGATGCCTTTGAAGGGTACTGAAAAACGCCTCAATCTAAATGTAAAGTTCAAGATCTGCAAGTTGCAATAGAGCTGAGCCAGCTAAGCATTTCTTCCAACCTGATAAATAATGGAAGAATTTATAATAATAATGTGAGGTAGGGTTAGGGTACAGAATTAACAAATCAGAGTTTGAACCTACAATTTTAACCACAGGTCATCAAATTTTAACATGCAAAAAATAATAAAATAAAACAACATGCATCAGCAACACTTAGAGGACTTGTTAAAACCCAGAAACTGGGCTTTACCTTTTCAGTAGGTCTGGGACAGCACCTGAGAATCTGTGTCTTTATTAATAGCAAGTCCCCACATGATACTAACAGTGTTGGTCCAGGGAGCACCTTATTGAGAACAACCACTGTAAACAAATGGGCCAAATGGCTGCAGAAGAGGAATCATATAATGTGCCTGTAAGCAGGCTTTGCCTCATTGAATCCCAAGTTCTATGGCTGATGAATGAATGCAAATGAACTACCTCCCTTCAGGTTTGAACTTCTAGAGGTAGCCACTGGTTAGGATGGAAACCAGCTGAAATCACAGTATCATAAATAATAATAGATTTAGTAATATAATAGGCCTTAGCTATCATTTAATTCAACCCTTTATTTTATAGACTAGATGGAAAACCTGAAAATCAGAGGTTACATGGCTTAACTGCTCCGAGTTCCTAAAGGCAACTCCAGGGTTTTGTTCTTCAGAAGAAACCTACGTAATAAAAGTAGAAGCTATTTAATATTAAGCAAATACAGTAAGATTTAATCCATGCCCCCTGAGTTTACTAAAGCCCTTATATATGACAACAATACATGAACTCTGATCTTAGTAATTATTCCAGAAATGAAATCTTCATTGAAAGAAAACCCATATTTGCAGAAAGAGAGACAAATAATAAAACTATTACTCAAGATTAGAAATCATTTTGGGTCTTGAGTATTTATTCCAAAATTTACTGCTGAATTATCTAGTGCTCTTAAAAGGCAAGTCATCATATAACTAATACTGACTACATTTAGTTTTTGATGGTTTTGCTGAATTTCAAGTGCAAGTGATTCAGGTTCAAGTCCCAGTTCTTGATTATGGGTAAATGACAACTCAGGTAACAGCTGCAATTGATTGAAAGCGACATATGAGCAGAGATGCTTTTAGTTGCCTCTGGGCTCCCAGGACACTTAGAAATAATTCAGATATGGTTTCTTATCAGCTGGATATTAGCAGCCTGTAAATATGTATCCCCATTCAGCATAATGGGTTCTGACAGAATAAAAGCCACCTGGAAAACATTTAAATGTCCTTCTTCAAGAGGTTGTTTAGCTACTTTTTCTCCCAAGGGATGGCCAATCAACAATACATTATTTCTGTTTGTTAACATGTAGGATGTGTCAGGCTTTTGTTTGGTTTAACTTGGTTTTCTGTTTGCTTTCATCTGTTTACTCTGTGCTCTTCATTTACCTCTTAAATGCAGAGTAAAAAGAATCTGCTTTCTTGTCCAGCCTCACATCAAATGTAGATAAAAATGAGTTAATCCCTAATGAAACAGAAAGTAAGTTATATAAAGGCAATTTCTTTCCAGGTTTTACATGATGGCTCTTGTTCATCTTATTATGTTCATCAACCAAATGGCTATTTATTCATATATCCATTCCCAGGTATTGAACACTGCTATGTGGAGGGCATTCTGAAAGATTTAGGAACCCCTCAAAGTCACCACCTTATAATTATTGGAAAAAGAGGAGGAAGATGCTACACCCACTCCAGACACAGTTTGAATTTTAATTTCCCTTTTGTTCTGAACTGGTATAAGTTCTATACTCTGGGTTGTATCCTATACTCTAGGTTGACTATTTTACAGATGAGATTTACTTTTCCACCACTTTCAAAGTAGTGAAATAAAGGATTTAACAATTTCTTTGCTTAAAAACTCTAGGTATGAGGTGAAAGAGGAGAGTGAAAAAGCTGGCTTAAAATTCAACATTCAAAAAATTAAAATCATGGCATCCAGTCCAATCATTTCATGGCAAATAGATGGGAAACAATGGAAATAGTGAAAGACTGATTTAAATCACTGCAGATGGTAACTGCAGCCATGAAATTAAAAGATGCTTCCTCCTTGGAAGAAAAGCTATGACAAACTTAGACAGTATATTAAAAAGCAGAGACAGTACTTTGTCAACACAGGTCTGTATAGTCAAAGAATGGTTTTTCCAGTAGTAATGCATGCATGAACCATTAAGAAGGTGAGCACCGAAGAACTGATGCTTTGGAACTGTGGTGCTGGAGAAGATTCTTGAGAGTCCCTTGGACTGCAAAGAGATCAAACCAATTAATCCTAAAGGAAATTAATCCTGAACATTCATTGGAGGGACTGATGCTGAAGCTGAAGCTCCAATACTTTGGCCACCTGATGTGAAGAGCTGACTCACTGGAAAAGATCCTGATGCTGGGAAAAATTGAAGGCGAAAGGAAAAGGGGATGACAGAGAATGAGATGGTTGGATAGCATCACTGACTCAATGGACATGAGTTTCAGCAAGCTCCATGAAACAGTGAAGAACAGAGAAGCCTGGCGTGCTACAGTCCACAGGGTCGCAAACTGTCAGTCAGGACTTAGCGACTGAACAACAGCAAAGTTAAACACGATTTTCGTCAGCCTATATATTGAGATATTCTCTACTTTGATGTTTTCTCCAAACTTATTCTTACTTGAATGAACCAGCCTCAAGTCAAGCCCATCTGTGCACTAACTCCTAAGCATGTGTCAGGAGTACCTTTGTTATTGTCAGCTCTCCTTTAGCCTGGAATAAGCTCCACTTCCACAAAGACTGAGTCCTTCCAAGACCAACCCAAAGTCCTGCCTCTGTTGAGTTCCTTTGGGAAACAAAGCAACCCATAAAAAAAAAAATATTTCTCCCTACTCCCAGGTTTTATTTTTCTGGGCTCCAAAATCACTGCAGATGATGACTGGAGTGATGAAATTAAAAGACGCTTGCTCCTTGGAAGGAAAGTTATGACAAACCTAGATAGCATATTAAAAAGCAGAGATATATAATTTTTCTGACAAAAATCCATATAGTCAAAGCTATGATTTTTCCAGTAGTCATGTGCCAATGTGAGAGTTGGATTATAAAGAAAGCTGAGCACCGAAGAGTTGATGCTTTTGAATTGTGGTGCTGGAAAAGACTGTTGAGAATTCCTTGGAGTNTATATCATTTTTCTGACAAAAATCCATATAGTCAAAGCTATGATTTTTCCAGTAGTCATGTGCCAATGTGAGAGTTGGATTATAAAGAAAGCTGAGCACCGAAGAGTTGATGCTTTTGAATTGTGGTGCTGGAGAAGACTGTTGAGAATTCCTTGGAGTGTGAGGAGATCAAATCAGTCAATCTTAAAGGAAATCAACCCTAAACATTTATTGGAAGAACTGGTGCTGAAACTGAAACTCCAATATTTCAGCTACCAGATGCAAAGAGCCAACTCATTGGAAAAGACCCTAATGCTGGGAAAGATTGAGGGCAGGAGGAGAATGGGGCAGCAGAGGATGAGATGGTTAGATAGCCTGACTGACTCAATGACATAAATTTGAGCAAACTCCAGAAGACAGTGAAAGACAGGGAAATCTGGCATGCTGCAGTCCATGGGGTCAAAAAGAGTTGGACACGATTTGGTGACTGAACAACAACTCCCAGGACATCAACTTTTTTACACCATTCATTTGACACATCAAATTCCGTCTTGTATTATGAATTACTATTTTGAAATATGTGTACTATAAGCTCTTTGGGGACAAATAATAAAGCATACATTTTCTTGTATACCTCATAGGGCTTAACAAATTATTAAGTAGTCAGATTTGCTTCAGTGGGAGGAGGGTGATCTCAGGAATACTTATAGTAATTAATGATCATTGTTATAGAATACGTGCTGGGAATTTTCTCCAGCAGAAAGGGTCCAATCAACTAAAAATAAAAAAATCAAAACCTTGAGTTACTGAGATTAAGTGAAAGGTAATCCTAAGTGCAAATGTATGTGTGGTGTGTGCAGAGTCATGTCTGACTCTTTGCAACCCCACGGATTGTATCCCTCAGGCTCCTCTGTCCATGGGATCTCCCAGGCAAGAATACTGGAATGGGTTAACATTTCCTCCTTCAGGGGATCTTCCCAACCCAGGGATCAAACCCATGTCTCTTCCATCTTCTGCATTGGCAGGAGAATTCTTTACCACTGCACCACCTGGGAAGTCCAGGTGAGTTACTGGAGTTAGGTATTTAAAAGGTTAACAAAATTTCTGAAGTCATTGTAGTTAAATTTTAAAGGTTNTGGATTGTATCCCCCAGGCTCCTCTGTCCATGGGATCTCCCAGGCAAGAATATTGGAGTGGGTTAACATTTCCTCCTTCAGGGGATCTTTGCAACCCAGGGATCAAACCCATGTCTCTTCCATCTTCTGCACTGGCAGGAGAATTCTTTACCACTGCACCACCTGGGAAGTCCAGGTGAGTTACTGGAGTTAGGTATTTAAAAGGTTAACAAAATTTCTGAAGTCATTGTAGTTAAATTTTAAAGGTTTTAGTTTTTGGTTTTTGCAAGTCGCTTAAAGTAGCTTTAACCTATTATTATAAAAGGCAGGTTCACAGTAAATAGTATGTTTATTCTTCAAAGAACTTTATAAATCTTTACTAACTAATTAACTCATTAGTCACTAGCTAAACTAGCAAGTTGGAAAGAGGATTGCAAGAAGAAAAGCAAACGGTTTAGCAGTAGCAATCTAAAAACCTAACCATATTTTAGAGAGTTGAAAGAATAGTTGTCATGCATTTGGTGATGTATTGAAGTTGGAATTTTCATTGTCATTGTCTTTGGTTTTTTGGTATGGAGAGAGTTTATCTGCCTTTGATATTCAGCAAGACAGTCCTTGCTGAATATAGCCTGTTTTTACAAATAGCTCACAATGTCAGTTTTTCACACACTGGATGCTAGGGCTTTTCATTTTGCATGGCAGAATGGGATACAAAGAAAACATTATATAGTGCTCTTTATGCTGAAGCACCAAAATGTACTCCAAGAAACATGTAGGAGGAAGATGCTGGAAAGAGGGAGGGATAGAAGATATGATTCAAAAGAGCAATTCCCGGTTTTAGTAAATGAATCAAATCCTAGAATTAGAAAGAAAATACTCAAACTGGAAGCTAAATATGTTTGACAATTTTAAGCTGAAGATAATGGCAACTTATAAAATTGAGGCTTAAGACAAAACCAACATTCCCTCGACATATTTTGAAGGGCATCTATTCAGATGGTTTCTAATAATTCTGGTCTTCAGATAAACAGGGAATTGTGACTGGGTGTAGGGCAGCCTGAGGGTAACGCATGGTCCCACCAATTTACTCACCCTGAAAGCAATTTTAAAATCAGTTCAATACTTCTGGATAGGTTGACATCACCCTGCTCAAATCAGAATGGAGGACTGAAGAGCTGGCTTTGTGCTCATTAAAATTCTGTATGCTACACACGCGGGAGCTGGTGCCTATTTTCAGGATGCCTATAAAACAAAGTAATAAGTCTTCTTGTCTCTGGGGCCAAGGTGGGGAAAGCAGAGAGGAGTCATGTGGGATGAGAGGAAGGGAGAAGGGAAGCATGTAATCTGTTAATGTTTACCAAATTCTATCAATAAAATTAAGTGTCAGCCATATACAGTTAACAAAGCATCCAAAACACAGAAATGAATTCAAGAGGACTCCAAGAAATCTAATCTGAGAGAAACCAGCCAGGAAGGTAGTGACAGACAATTTAATCTGGGGGAAATGACTTTACACCAAGGAAATTGAAAACACCATTCTCAGTCCTTCTTTTATGAGTTTCATTGGTAGTTTTTCTTCTCACAACCCATTCATAAAGGAAAATAGCTGTTACCCATTCTGGTACTATTTACATAAACATAGAACCTAGTTCTTTCAGATGTATTTCATATGCATGTGTATATATGTATATATAGTGTGTATGCATACATACACAGCTATATACACAAATATATATATAAATATATGTCAACAGGACCCCCGGATCATGACTGCCGTGGTACAGGGACACTCTGAGACACAGCTTTGCCATGACCCTGAATCTGGGGACTGCCTCCGTTCTGAAGGAGTGAGGCAGGGTGGCCATCTGGAGCACTGCGTTTTATAGAGCTATGGGAGCAAGGTGCAATATAAGATGCACCTTTTGGACACCTGTGTTACTCAGGTAAGCCTGCAGAAACCCTGTGGCTTGTCCTCCAGTGAATGGAGCAAAACTTTGCAAAAGGGAAGCTCCCCCATGGACAGACAGAGAGACGTCTCAGAACACTCTCAGAGAAACGCATGCCCTGTGCTTTCTTCAGTCCCACCATATGGGGAAAAGCTGCGGCCCACTGACCAAGAAAAAGTGACCTCAAAGTCAGAACAGGAGAGTCATCCTGTTTTTGACCATCCCATATCAAGCATTCTTTCAACAGACAAACCTAACTCCAAATGTTATCCAAAACTCTAAATGAAGTTCCTGGCGTTTCTTCTGCTTTTAGCCTACTCTTCACATACACGGACACATAAGGCCAGTGGGACAATGCATGAGGTAAAAAGCAAGATTTTTACTCTAAAAAGGGCAGGCTGACCTTTCAGAGTTCACCCCAACATAAATGTGCAGCCTCTCATCTCCCTAGAATGGGACTCAGTGTTCAAAGGCAGTGAAGAATTGCCTGGAGACTCAGCTGTCCTCTCCTGCTGGGTCAAGGAGAAAAGGAGATGGGAGAGTTCTTCCAGGAGGAGTTGGCACTGTGCCCACTCAGCAAGGAAAGGAACCCGCCACCTCTTTGACCACGTCCTCTATTTTCAGAGGCAGCCTGGTTTCAGTTCTCTGCTGGAGGCTATGGCCTGGCCCAGAGCAGCCAGGGGGAGGGGACCTCCTGCAGGGTTGGACTGCTTGGGGCTGGGAAGTGCACCGTGAGAATTCATGCCACAGAGTACAGTGCAGGGAACACCCTCAGTCCTTTGTCTTCCTGGCATAGCTTACATCTCCCTTTGAAATGGCATAAGGACCACACCCAGTGGGTCAGGCCCAGCAGAGTTCCCTGCGACCCAGGGAACAAAGGAGCTCTCTCTCTCACACCAACTGAGATCAAATTTCAGCACTGCCACTTTCCCAGCCCTGTGACCTGCAGCAAGTCACTGAGCCCCTCTGTGCTTCAACTGCCTCCTCTCCAAACTGGAATAATAATAGTCCCTCCTTCATAGCACCCCTAGAAATACTGAATGAGGCAAATTTCAAAGGGCCAAGGCAAAGTGTCTAGACCATTGTGAACATGTGTTAGTGTTAGGGATGACGAGTAGACATCTATCCCACCAGACTTCCCATGGACCTGCTCTTGGAGGGAAGAGCAAAAGAGAACCAGGAGATCGCACTCCTCATCCCACCTGTCGGGCCCTGGCAGAGGCAGATCAGGTGGGGCTGGCACTACCTTCAAATCTCACTCCCAGCTGCCCCTGCGTTTGTTTCTCTGCAGTGAACGGAAGCAGAGTTGTTGGCTCCCTCAGCTGACAGGCACAGACGTCTCATTACCCTGAAATAGCCTAATTAAGAGAGTCTATAAAAGGAGGTACCGGCGCTGAGGAAGAACCTGATCCACTTACTGAACACATGAGTTTAGGTTCTGGAAACACTGTTTGGAATGGAATGCTGGGCTTTATTTATCAATACCATGAGGAAGAAAATGCACTCATTGAGACTTCACTGTGAACTCCCACTGCCTGTAAATAAAACACCCACTCCCCAGAGAGATACGCCAGTGAGCTGCGACCTGCTTGCCAGGCACCACAGCGGTGGGGGAACTGGCCACGGCCCCAGACACAGCTGGATGTGGACTTAAAACGGCAATGAAACAGGTGTTCCTGCAACTCAGACTAAAGAGTCAAGTCTAGAGAAGAATGTATGAAGGCTGCTTCTCTAAGCACATATTTTCCAAACCAAAATTTAAAACCTCATTTATCATAGAGGACTTTATTGTTTAATTGGAGGAAAATTGCTCTCCAGTCTTGTGCTGGTTTCTGCCATACAACAGTGCAAGCTAGTCATAATTATACATATATCCCCTCCCTCTTGAGGCTCCCCCTCCTCCCCTACCCCACCCTCTAGGTCATCACAGAGCACCAGGCAACACTCCCTGTGTCATGCAGCAGCTTCCCACCAGCTATCTACTTCACACAGGATACTGTATATATGCTGAAGCCACCTTCCGTTCATCCACTGTCTCCTTGCCCCACTGTGTCTGCTAGTCCCCCCTCTGCCTCTGTGTCTCCATTCCTTCCCTTCAAATAGGTTTATCAATACCATTTTTCCAGATTCCATATCACAGAGGATTTTTGCAAGCTTCTGGGACTGCCCTTAGTCAATCCTTAAGATAGTCAATCCTTAAGATAATAGTTTGAATGCCAAACTATTGACCTTTGAGGACTATGAGGGGGAAGCAGGACAGAATTTTGGGCTAACCTGAAAAATTCAGGCACTCTACCATACACACTCACCTGGCAGGGAGGTAACGGCGGCGGATGGGAAAATACTTTTCAAGTGGAAACACATTAATCGTTTACAAGGGTGACCCCTTGTCCTTATCTAGATTTGAATAGCAGAGAGAAGCTAGAGCTGGACCCTGAGTTTCCACGGTGACTCCCAGAGCAGCAACGCTCAGGGGTAGAACTGACAAAGTCACAACTCAAAAGGGACATCCATCTACATACCTAATTCTACTCTCCTCTTCATCCCGGGTCACCCAGAAGGACAGAACATCCCTTGAGTGCCTGTGCTCTATTTCATGTGCTCTGGGGTTAGAAACAAGGGTGATATTCTCCTTACCCCAACAGAGCTTTGGCTAAAATATTACTAGAGCATAATAGTAGGTGGGCTTGGTGTCAGTCTGGATTCAAACCTAATGAACTGGGTAACTTCTCTAAGCCTTAGTTTCAGCATCAATAAAATGGAAAAAATAACCAGCACCTCACTCCCTGGAATCACTGTGATGACTGACATAAGCAAGCAACTCGGCTCATGCTAAAAATTCAATAAATGTTAACCACTGTTGCTGGAAAAGAAAAACAAGATGTGGTGGTTCATATCATCATATCAGCACCAACTATATGCAGTTAATATCTTCTAGTGCTCTCCTAGGGCTTCCCACGTAGCTCAGTGGTTAAAAAAAAAAAAATTCACCGGCCAATGATGGAGACCTGGGTTACATCCTTGAGTCAGGAAGATTCCCCAGAGAAGGAAATGGCAACCCACTCCAATATTGTTGCCTGGGAAATCCCATGAACAGAGGAGCCTGTCAGGCTACAGTTCATGGGGTTGCAAAAGAGTCAGACATGACCTAGGGACTAGACAGCAACAACAATTGTGGGAACTTTGAAAAGCATAAAATTATAAGGCATATCTCCTGAAATTAAATAGCTATAATATTTTTAATAGAAAATACAGAATTATAACTTTTAAATAAGTTAAAATAGGCTGGTTTTCAGTGCAGTCAGACAGAAAATCCAAAAGCAGGGATGTTATGGCCATTCCACCCCAGATTTGGGTGGGCCAGTCCACTAACATACTAAAACCACATCCCACAAGGAGTCTGAACTCACAGTCCCTGTAACAGGGGAGATTTCGACTGCTTACTTTCTGACTAACAAACCAAGCAAACTAAAACGTAGGACAATACCACAAATATACCTGGGCCATTATTTTTACTTGTTGGATTGGTAATATGAATTTTAAATTGAATTTCAAGTTTAAGAGGTGTGCTTCAGTTTAAATGTGCGGTTGTTGGTGCTGCACTCTGCTTTCTCTTTTTTGGCCCTTTTTCTACACAGAATTAGAATTTTTTTAATTTTTAGAACAGGGGATGTGAACAAGATAGACTCTAAAGTCATTTCTTTTTTTAACCTCTTATTAGTCTATGAATTCCTCAAATATCAAACTCTATGTTAGAGTACCTTTTTAGCAATTAACGAGAATAATTTTTGAGAAGTTGAGAGGAGATATGTCCCTAAAGCCAAGAGTTGTTTATTTCAACAGCAGACAGAGCCTTTTCATAATTTTGTAAAAAAAAAAAAAAAAAAAGCCACAAAATAAGAAACCATCTCTAATCTCTGTCTCATTTGCAAATAAGGGACAATCATGACTGAAAAGAAGCCAATGAGGGCAGCAGAGAGATTCCAGAAAGCACAAGACCTTGGGCTGAATGCTAGAAACAAATGGTGTGTGGTGCGGCTGAGGGTAAGGAAACAGTGAGGGAAACTGTTTAAAATGACTTAAAGTGCCCAACCTGCTCTGCCCTCTTCAGAGCCGAGGTATTGTCTAATCTTCACATACTGCATCCTGCCAGAAGCTGCAGTAGCTTTTCATCTTCTGCAGCCCAGCTGTTTCTCACCTTCTTTCACACATCCAGTGCTTTTCATACATATCACATTCAGATCACCACATATACCATCCACCACTACACAGGGCAATGTAGGAAAAGCAGTCTAATTAATGACTACCATTTACAATTTTATAGAAACTGCTTCTCTGCAAAGTCAATAAGCAGCCTGACTGGTTTTACTCTGTGTGATAGGTTTCATTATCCCTAAGGGTTGTATCTTAAAGAAATGAAAAGATAATAATAATAATAGAGCGCTGATACTACGTTCGACTCAACCATTTGGCAGAGCCCTTTAATTTAAAAATGAAAGGAAAAAATATTCATTTAAAAAAGCACTGTATTCATGTGAATATTTGCAGACTCTTAGCTGTGCTGTATATGGGATTACTGCCTTGAAATTGAAAATAAGAATTCAATCTGTTTGCAAAGATTTATCAGAAGCCTACTATTTAAGCTATTTCATCAACCACTATAGAGGGCATGAGAGATTGTTCCTATTCCTCAAAGAATTCACAATCTAGTTGGAAAAGAAAATCAAAATTTAAATAATATGTTTAACTATTTTAAAATGTTAATTGTTCACAAAATGTAACAGTGTAAAACTACACAAGGACAACCCAAGAAGTCATGGTCACCAGTCACTAGACAGTAGAGCGAGGAGTTCAGAGGAAGAAAAACCTCTGTGTCATGTGATGGGCTGGGAAGGCCTCACAGCCGGGGTGGTATTTGCCCTGTATCTGATCAGGTATGGGGGGGTGGACTTTAGATGGGTTGGGAGGAGGAGGCTAGGTTCCCAAGGGAAGCAAGAGTAGGGACCATATCAGAAGTGGATACTTACAAGCATGTTCAGAAACCACAGCTAGCTAGAGCTGCAATTTCATGTAGAGGAGCAGGATTTGGTGAAGAAAAGGGAGTGTCTGCATCAAGACAACATACAGAGACCCAAATCCACTGTATTTCCCTAATTACATTTTCTCAACCAAAAAAAAAAAAAAAAATAAATCCCTATTATATACAAGACGGTCCTGGACAAGGGGGCAGAGGAACAAAAAAGAAAGATCTAATTCAAGCTCAAGAGCTAGTCGTAAAAACAGGAAACGTTAACAATGTAAAATACACTAAACAAAACCAAAAAAAAAAAAAGGTAAATTTGCAAATAATTACTCCAACTGTAGAGGAAAGACCAATTCTTTTGTCTGCTAAATACCTTTTCCTTTCTTCTGAAAATAAAAGAGCCTTTCTTAACTTCTGAGTATTGCTCTCCCAGCCCCCCAACTTGTTCTGTGGTACCCACTGGAGCTACCATTTCTTCCACAGCTTTGCTCCTCTGGTCATAACTGATCTATAAGGAATGAGTATTAGCAGTACGTAAGTCCCTGGTCCCAGTTTCTTCCAGGAAACAATTACATCTTTGTTGGTTTTTCAATCTTTTTATCAGTAATATGAGCATTCTGCTAATAAATTCCCTCTGATAAAGCTAGTTTAAATTGGATGCCTGTCACTTGCAATTCAAAGAGTCTTATTAAAATTCTAAATGATTCTAATCTGCTTTGGGCTTCCCTTGTGACTCAGCTGGTAAAGAACCCACCTGCAATTCAGGAGACCTGAGTTTGATCCCTAGGTTGGGAAGATCCCCTGGAGAAGGGAAAGGCTACCCACTCCAGTATTCTGGCCTAGAGAATTCCATAGACTGTATACGCCATGCAGTCGCTAAGAATTGGATACGACTGAGTGACTTTCACTTTCACTTTGTCTTACAATTGTTTGCATTCCTTCCTTCAAACTTCTGTATGTTTCAGATTCATCTTTGTGTCACCTAACGTGCTTAGGTTTGTGATTTGTACTAAGCCGACAGGATGAGGTGCAGAATGCTAACTGCAGTAACAGATATACTCAACTCCTAAATGTTTGACACTTGACAGGTTTATTTCTCAATCCTATAATTAGGTGCTCTTCAAGGAGAGGTGACTATCCCCTAGGTGGTATTTCTGGAACTGACTCCTCTCATCTTACGATTCCATTCCCAAGGACCATCATGGTCTCCTGTGCTGGATTCTCTATACATGGAAGCAGAAATCATGAAGACGCCTTCTACTTCTTAACCACCTGGGCCTACATGTGACTACATCACTTCTGCTCTCATTCCACTGGGAGAAGCAGCCACATAGAATGAAGGCTGACAAATCTGACCCCTAGCTGGGCAGCAGCTCTACCCCACTAAAAGGAGTCAGTCCATGTGCAGTGAAAACCTGTCCATCTCTCTCTACAATGGAAACTACAAAACTTCAGAAAGACATCAAAGAAGACATAAACAAATGGAAAGACATCCTCTGTCCCTGAGTCAGACAAAATAATATTGTTTAAATGTCAAAACTATCCAAAGTCATCTTCAGATTCACCAACATTCCCATCAAAATAACAAAGGCATTCTTTACAAGAATAAAAGAGACAGTCCTAACATTTGTGTAGAACCACAAAAGATCCTGAATAACCAAAGCAATTCTAAGAAAAAAGAACAAAGTTAGAGATACTATGCATCCAGATTTCAAACCATATTATAGAGCCATGATAATAAAAACAGTATGGTACTCCCACCACAATAGACACCTAGACAAAATAGACAGCCCAGAATTAAATCCCAGCATATGCAGTTAACTACTATTTGACAAGGGTGCCAAGAACACCCAAAGGGGAAAAGACAGTCTCTTCAACAAATAGTGCTAGGAAAACTGAAGAAACATATGTAGAACAATAAAACTGGATTCCAATCTCATACCACTCACAAAAATTAAATTAACAGACCACTAAAAACTTAAACTGATCTGAAACCATAAAAATCCTAGAAGAAAGCATTGAATAGAAGCTTCTTGCCATTAGTCTTGCCAATGGCCAAAACCACAGAAAACGAAAGCAAAAATCAACACATAGAACTGCATCACATTCAAAAGCTTCTACGCAGCAAAAGAAACAATTAAAATGAAAATACTACATATAGAATGGGAGAAAATTTTTGCAAACCATATACTGGATAAGAAGTTAATACCCAAAATTTATAAGAACTGATACAAATTAACAAATAAATAATAATCTGAAAATGGGTAGATCTAAATAGATATTTTTCCAAAGAGGACATCAAAATGTCCACTAGGTACATAAAAAGATGTCCAACATCACTAATCATCAGGGAAATGCAAATCAAAACACAATTAGATATCACCTCACTCCTGCTGGAACGGCTATTTATCAAGAAGACTGGTGAGGATGTGGTAAAACAGGAACCCTAGGTAAACTGTTAGTGGAAATGTCAATTGGTCCAACCACTATGGAAAACAATATGGAGGTTTCCCCCAAAAATAAAAATAGATCTACCATATGATCCAGGAATTCCATGTCTGGTCATATACTCAAAGGATACGAAAACAGGATTTCAGAGAGATATGTGAATTTTGTGTTTATTGCAGCATTATTCACAATAGCCAAGATATAGAAACTACCTAAATGCCCATCAATGGAGGAATGGATAAAAATGATGCGGTGTGTGTATGTGTGTACACATATATATATATATATATGGATGGATACATACCTATGGGCCTCCCAGGTGGTGCTAGAGGTAAAGAACCTGCCTGGCAGTACAGGAGACATAAGAGATGCAGGTCCAATCCGTGGGTCAGGAAGACCCCCTGGAGGAGGGCACAGTAACCCACTCCAGTATTCTCTCCCGGAGAATCCCATGGACAAAGAAGCCTGGCAGGCTGCAGCCCATAGGGCCATACAGTCAGACACGACTGACGCAACTTATCATATATACCTAAATTCATACCTACATAATACCTATATATGCACTTATATACATGTATTGAATTGAATTGAAGTTGCTCAGTCGTGTCCAACTCTTTGTGACCCCATGGACTGCACCCTACCAGGCTCCTCCGTCCAAGGGATTTTCCAGGCAATAGTACCGGAGTGGGTTGCCATTTCCTTCTCCAGTGGATCTTCCCAACCCAGGGATGGAACCCGGGTCTCCAGCATTGTAGACAGATGCTTTACCTTCTGAGCCACCGGGGGGTACTCATACTTACCTGTACATGTATACATGTGAGTTTGTGCATGTACACGTGTATATACATACACACATGCACATATGTATATGTGTATGATGTATATATAATGATGCAGATACCTTCTTAAAATGGCTGTTTCTTATATTGAATTGAATCCACCCACCTTTCTCTGTGAAGACAATGAGCAAAAATGTACAACCCTTGGAACAAACAAGAAACAATTCAAGACCTTTCTGGAGAGTCTCCAAATATATTTAAATTAATTTTTTCTCCTGAAAACACTCTATGTACAAACTCCTATGGCATGAAAGTTTGATCTAGAGCAGATCTCCAAACCCAGGGAAAGGGAAGTGAGTGAGGAAGATAGAAGCTTCCTAAACAGCAGGCTGGACTCCAGTCATAAAGGGCCCTGGGAGCCCTCCTGAGTATAAAGGCAAGTTCTCTGACACTACAGGTAACTTCTGAAGAACAATAGCCATGTGTCATTTGTCTTTGTGTTTCTGGTTCTGAGTATGGTACCAGACACCTAGCAAGTATCTGATAAATACTTAGTAAATGAATAAACGAACTGAATAGGGATTTGGTTATTACATCTTCAGTGCAAGGTGATCATCTAACCTCAATAGCAGAGAAAAAAATCTAAAACTAGGGCACAAGATTGGAGCAAAACAAAGACATTCAGTACTAAGTTTCTTTAAATGTTTTTAGTTGTAAACCAGTATGGTCTCAGAATCAGAAGCAAAGATGAGTCACCAAGCAGAGGTCAAAAGGATTTAGCTAATTAGGTGGGATGTTGAGTCAGGAAGCTGAGGGAGTTATTACTTTTAAATTATTGTACAACCTAATTGGAAAAGGTCAAGAATAATCAAAGGCATGATTTCTTTACTCTTAGCTCATTTATGTTTCCCCAGCCTGGAGCACAACTGTACAGCAGTCCTCACTCCTTCATCTCTCCTTTTGTCATCTTCCTGCAGCCAGCACATGTACCACCAGGTGTCCAATGGCTTTGTCTTTTCCCCACCCAGTCACCCCTCACTTCCCACGTCTTCCTAGGACACCACCTCTTACTTCAGACATGCCCATCTTAAATGTTCTCACCTTGCATCTCAGTCAGCCACACTCCACTCTTGGCTAGTGAAAGCTGCCTAAATTTGTTAATTTGCTTGTGTGTTCAGAAAGGACATTTGGAGAAGGAAATGGCAACTCACTCCAATACTCTTGCCTGGAAAATCCCATGGATGGAGGAGCCTGGTAGGCTACAGTCCATGGGGTTGCAAAGAGTCGGAAATGACTAAGTGACTTCACTTTCACTTTCAGAAAGGGTATTAATGGTATATTCAGGGAAAATATCATCTGTTACCTGAATATACCTAAATTGTATATTCAGGCAAAATATTGCCTTGCCTTCTTACGTATAACTGAGGGACACCCTGCCACAATCCCACAAACAGTTTGAAGGTAGTTAGGGACTTCCCCGTGGCTCAGTCAGTAAAGAATCTGCCTGCAGTGCAGAAGACCATCTGAAATGCAGGAGACCATCTGAAATTCAAGAGACCCAGGTTCAATTCCTGGGTCAGAAAAATTCCTTCGAGGATGAAATGACAATCCCCTCCAGTATTGTTGCCTGGGAAATCCCATGGACAGAGGAGCTTGGTGGGCTACAGTTCATGGGGTTACAAATAATCAGACACAACTTAGTGACTAAACAATAGCACATGAGCAAAAAAAACCCTGCAAATTACCAGGTTGCCAAGTTAATAAGAGTAAATGTTGGTGACTATTATGTAGGCCCATGGACTTTATCCATTTTTATCCAACAGAGTACCTCTAACCATGAAAATTTTTAAGTGAGGTAAGGCCACTGAGGAGATGATCATTTGGCAAATTAACTTTTACTGCCCTTTAAAATACATCAGGAATCTCAGCTACTCTTTTCTGTCAGATCTGGAAACGTGGCTATCAAATTGTTTTAAAACAGCAACTATCCTGGTCAGATCAACACTGCAAGACCTCTCATGGCAAAACTTCAGCACCAAGCCTCCAAGAAAGATAACAGCTGTATTAGCTGATACCATTTCAAGAATCCCTGAGTCATTTCCCTTCAGACCCCTGGCTCCTTTATTTCTGATTATCGCAAATGCTTCTTATAACTTAATAGTCAAAAACACTATTTTGGTTTGTGGTATCCTTTACACTCTCCTTCAAATAAAAAATTCACCTAGACAATTTAAAAAATAAAACTGAACTTCCCCAAGATTGTGACCAAGCCACACCAGCCTCCAAGGTTACTCATAACCGAGGGACGTCCTGCCACAATCCCATGAACAATTTGAAGATAGTTATGAGCAAAAAGAACTACCAATTAACAGGCTGCCAAGTTAACACAAGGTAAGTGTTGACATCTATTATGTAAGCTCATGAACTTCACCGATTTTTTTTCCTTTTCTGTTGTCACTACTGTTACTTTAAATCTTTTCAGAAACAATATAGAATATAAGTGAATTCACAGAAATATATAAATACATATATCTATATATATACATATACACATATATTCCCACATATGTCAAGTCACTATTCCTAGAAACATCCCCAAAGGAAGCTGCCTTTTAAATGTCTCCCCTTCAAAATAACAAAGTAGATTATAGCCTTTCTTGCAAATAATAACAGTCCCACATATTCAGCAGACAGTCTATAGAACTCAACCAAATACACATTCCTTCTTGAATATTAAAACAATGATAACAGTGGAAAAAAGACTCTAGCACTGATAAGGAATGCACTTAAACCAAGCTCATACATTTTACAGAGGAAGATAAATGAATTCACCCTGAAGCCTATAAGCCAGAGCTAATTGAAATATTCAGGGGTTCACCTTACCGTAGCTGATTAAACTTACTGACCTATCTACTACCCCATGAAACCCATAGATCAGCCTTAGCAAACAGAAGACATGGAATTACACATATAATGGACTGTATTTATGAAGCAGAACCAGAAAAACCAGTGCAAATGATCGGAGATGATGGAAGGGAAATAAAAAAAGAAATTAAGCAGATGGGGACTATACAAGCTCTGACACCCAAGGATATCACTCTACGGCCCTACAGTTTACAAATGACAGAGTGATGGTGCTGAGTCACAAAGGGAAAGTTAGGTCACTTCTGATAGACTCTGTTCATTATGACAGGGAGATGAATAGCACACTTACCAAGCAAGAAACGGTTTTCAGAGAGCTCTGCGTAAAATGCATCTTTAAAGGAATGAACATTGAAAGGACTTGATTCCTCCATGTTAACCAACATATGAATTGTTGGTGTGTCAGCGAAACAAGTTCAAGGATTAAAAATAATAGAGGAAGAAACTGTCTTATTAGGACACTCCATTTCCTCTTTATTACTTCAAAGTACTCAGACAATTTTCAATTTTAGAGGACCTTTTTAAATAAATACTAATTAGATAAACATGTTTTATATTAATATAGTAAAATGTGAAGAATGAAGAATAATGCTTCTTTAAAACTTCAAGATATTTATCTCATTTATTCAAGTGTACCAGGCACATTTCTTGGTTCAGGGAATAGAACAGCAAAAAGTTTTCATTTATTCAAACATTCCCCTGGCTCCATACAATCTTGCTTCAGCTAAGGGTTTACGTAAAAAAAAAATATATATATATATATATATATTTTTTTTTTTTGCTTGTCATTCAAACTCTACTAGATTATAAATCAACTCTGCTAATACAAAGTAGTACTGTGCCAAGTAGAGTCCTAGCCTCCGGAAATACCCAGATCAGCCTAAACCCATCAATGATCACCAGGGCTCAGAGCCCAGCCCTGAGGAAACAGATAAACACACAGTCACTGCAGTGGAATAAGAGTTGTTAGAGCTAAAAAAAAATACACTGCTTGATATGAGAGCAATAGCAAAAGGAGAGAGCAGGGTTTTGTGTGTGAATATATATATATGCACATCAATGTCTGTATGTATGAATGGAGATATAGCCTGTGTTTTGACTTCAGGAACCGTTAAATAATACTGCACTCTTCTTCATGAAAATAAAAGCATGGCATAGCCATTTGAGATTATAGCATCTGCCAACCAGGTAAACCTGGACTGCAAACCAGGTTCTGCCACTCAAACTCTGCAGCCTTGAAGAGGTTCCTTGCACCCTCTGAGCTTCCATTTTCACCTATAAAATAAAGCTTCCTATAGTACCAAGTTTCAGTATTCAAAGCTTATCACATAGGAGAATCAAAAATTATGAATTATTTTTTTTATTATTGATATATAAATATTATTTAAAATAGTCTATTGTTCTCCACACATTCAGAACTTTCTCTGTTTCATGATAAAGTTTGGTCTAAAATGTTTTTGTTCCAGAATGTAAATAAACAAGGAAGGGTTGTGCCCTTCAAACACAAAGGTATGCATGCTCAGAAGAACAACAAACAACCAGGCAGGGCTAAGAGCTTTAGCTTCCTCGGGAGCTCTCATGAGTACCCAGATATTTTTAGATTATTTTTTAAATGGAAAACAGACACACACACCGAAAAGCATAAAACAAACACCCAGAAATATTTTGCTTCAATTTTACATGGGTTATTTTTACAGATCTGTCTTGCCGTGTGGATTCCATTGAGAATGAAATGAATCCGTGCTATTGCTTCCATGGAAACCTGTTTCTTTGTGATTGGCTGAGCAGTATCCAGGCTTCAACAATATCCCAGAAAGTACAAGTACTGTTAATGTTTAACAGACGCGGTAAAACCTACCAACCCCAGGGCATTTATTATGCAACTCACTATTAATAAAGAGATTCAGATCCATCCTAACATTTTCTCATCCTCTGAATATCCTTGTGAGGTTGTTTCCGTTGTTAACCTGACCTACAGAGGAAAAGGAACTGAGAGGGGGGAAGGGAAGACAAGACCTAGATCGAAAGGCATGAAATCTTGAAGGTGTGGTAAGATAAAACCTATCGAGGTTGTAATTACAAGTGTCTTTATTTCAATTGCTTCATTTCCAGACAGAATTGGTTTAAAAGAGGACGATGATATGCCCATAAGGAATGTGTTGCCAATTTGCATTTGATCAGAATTGAAAACAAGAGTATCAAGTCACCTAAGACAATTTATGTAACTATGAGCATACGGGTGTAATTAACCAAGATGAGGCAAATGATACAAATCAAATGGCCCAAAGGAAACATGTGTACTTACCAGTGTCCATGGGAAACAGTTTTTTTGAAGCATATATGATTTGAAACTCCTAGGGTGCCTTGTATTAAGAAAAGCATCCATATATTAAAAAAAAAAAAAAAAAAGTCCATTTTGCAAGAGTTAAACTTCCAAGTAATTATTTTTTCCAAAATCTTTACACTGTCTGAATACTTGGGAAGTTCTCCAGTGTTTTAAAAGTTATGTTTACACCATAGCATGAGGAAATCCACCCCTTAACAAGGGGAGTAGCACTGAAAAGGAGCCAGGGTTTTTAGCGTTTCCTTATTTTATCATGCTGAAACCATGTAACCCGATTGCGACTTAACTTAAACCTACATCTTTCCACTGAGATCACACGTGGTCTCCAGACTGAATGAAGCTCAGGTTCTTGATGTCTCATGGCAGAAAGGATTCAGCGAGAGACAAAGTGATAGGTAAGAAGTGGATTTAATATTTATTGAATTTATTTATTTATTTGGCTGCACCAGGTCTTCGTTGAGGCATCCAAGGGCCTGACCTGGGATTGAACCCAGGCCTGCTACATTGGGCATCCTCTATAAGAATGTATCAATTTTGTGTATAGATCCAATAAAAATCATGTTAGGAAGTGCTACTGTGTGAAATCACTGAACTATTGATATATCTAAAACTGATATTTGCTGAGAGGCCATAACAATAACTGCCCACGTGCTTTCTTAATCTTAAACTAATACAAAGATGGAAAGTAAGGTAGGTTTAGAACTGTACATAATAGTACCTCAACTTAAATAAATTAATATAAACTTGTAAAGATTTAAAAAATCGTACATCAAATGCTAAACATGATTATCACTAGAAGTATACAGTTGATTTTGGATTTTTTGTTTTATTTTGTTTTGTTTTATTTTATACCTTAGTCTCTGCACATTTTTCACACAAAACATGTTATTTAAAAAGGAAAAACTACATTTTTTGAAATAAATTATCAGCAAGTTTTTCATCTTTCTTTGTAAGGACCATTAAACCTTAAATATATAAAGAGTCTTAGAATTTTTAAAGTGTCATGTATTCATTATCTTATTCCAGGCACGCAACAGCCTGGTAGGAAGATATTACAGAATGCCAAGTATCACAGATAAGGGAAATGAAGGTCAGGGGTTAGCCAACTTTGCAAGATGGCTGGGGACAAGAGTCAGAGCTTGAAGAACATACATGGTGCCATGGGGTCCCTGTTTCCCAATACTTAGATTATATATGAGATATATTACACTGATGATTTTCATATTCCTTTAAACTAAGTCATAAGTCCATGTTCACAACATAATTTTTTTCTGTATTCCATTCCTGCACGTAACACACCAAGAATCAAGCAGATATTTAATAAGCATTTTTAAATTAACTTACAACAATCCCTTTCTCTTTGTATATTTTAAAACTCATTTATCTATGCAGCTTAGTAAATTTGCTAAAGAACTGACAGCACTTTAATCAATTTTTTCTTTACACTATTTTCCAGAGTTTGAAACTCTGTGGTTTTAAATATATGTGTGTGTGTGTACACACTTTCTTGACTATCCATGCAGTTTTAGGGGAAAGGGTATAAGAAAAGAATAACATGAATATTCATTAAGCAGTTTATAAAGAGTACTACCTAGCAAGGCAAACTGCCATTGCATCAGTGCCAGGTCTCCATGCCCAGGGAGAAGTGAAGAGAGGGAGACAGGAAGGCTGGTATCCTTCATCCAGCCATTTTCCCAGGCTAGTGCCAGAGTGAGATCAGCAGTCAAGACGAATGGAGTCCTAAGGCACAGTCCCAAGATGTCTGATAGAGAAGGGGGAAATGAAGAGACAAACACCCCAAGATGCCAGGATGAACAGGATATACCTAGAGTTTCAAAGTTCCTTTCCTGGGTTGCTCATTTGTTCTAAGGAATCCGCATCAGCAGAGTCATTGCAAACATAGATGAGTCAACTAGAAAAAGGTGCCCCTTTCTCCCAGCAGACATGATCTTGACCAAAGCACATAGTACAGTGAGTGGACTGAGGTTTGTAATATACCCCCACTTGTTCCCTGACCAGGGACTCACACAGTAAGCATCCTGCACAGCTGTACGCCACAGCCCTGCACATGAGCTGAAAACAGAATCAAGCTGAGTCAGCTTCTACCTGGAAGATAGTTTTGACTCCGTGCCAACAAAACATGTTTTTGTTTAACAGATAGCACATACACACACATATCTGATATGTAACAAAGACAAATACATGATTTATAGAAGTCAGAGGTAAATGAATTTCCAGTTGAAAATGAAAACAGATACCCACCCCATACAGTAGAGCAATAACAAATAATAAATACACATTGTGCACAGAGCACAAAGCCTGGTATGACTCATTCTGTAAAATATTGGTTCTCTGCCATTTCCCTTGAGACTATTTAGATAAGCTGCTGTTACAGGGGTAATTTTTTAAAAATCCAACTCTTCATTGCCATAAATTGCAAAGCTTTCATGTTTTCCCACTTAGAAACAAACTATACTCCCTCCCTCACTATCCTCCTCTCTACTAAGTACGTTTTAGAGTAGCAGGCAGCATGCCATAGACTCTGAACCCATCTGGAAGAACTGTAAATTAGTTCTGTATGATATGTGAGTACAAAACTCAAAGCCAACTCTGACTTTACATTCTATAATAAAACTAAAATTTGGCCCGTCTTTGCAAAAATTTTGCCAGCATTTGCTATGGATCTGTGATTGTCATTAATCCATAGATATGAACCCATCTCAAAGATGAAAGATTCCAGATCTGCTGAGAGCTGAGCAAAAGCCAGGCATATATCCTAAATGTCATTTTGAACACCGTCTCCCCCCAAAATGAGAAGTTGATGCACAACACTATGCAGGAAAAATGTGCAGAGTCATATCTTTGAATGAATTTGGGTCACAGTCCTTCCTGTATGCAGTGCCATCGCTTTCAGATGAACCGCAGAAACAGATCAGTTGTTTTGAATGTTTACCATGTCTCCTGGGGCAGCCATGAGCTCTCTCCTTCCCTATGGCTTTCTAGTTTAAAAGAAAAAAAATGTAAATGTGTAGAAAATTTACCTGCCATATCTTGACCATATTAAAAGACAGAGTAAGAAGACAGCATGTACTGTTAATTTGGTCAATCCTGCCCTTGATTACCACAGTGGCACAGAGTGACACTGTTTCTAAAACAGTCTTCATCTTCTATCCAAGGTTGTAGCCCTCTCCAAATTTCTGAACCCTGGAATCTCACAAGTAAGCAATGACCCTCAAGGTGTATGTTTATATTTTATTAAAATGTCATAAAGCCAGATTTTTCTGACCTGTATAGCTTTAACCAGAGACAATTTTTAGATGATGAAACTCAAGGCAATGACCTAACATGCGGTATTTTAAATAACAGGAAATTGTACAAATCAGAGAACTACTACCATAAAGACAAGTTTGAAAGTAATAGAGGACATTGTACAGAATATAAGCAAAACACTACAATTAGGCAACCCAAATCAGAATGAAAATATATACAAAATAACAGAGTACAATATTTTAACTAGGGAAACAAAAAATAGACTCTTTTAAAAACACAGAGGGCTTCCCTGGTGGATTAGACGGTAAAGAATTCACCTCCAATGTAGGAAACCTGGGTTCGATCCCTGGGCTGGGAAGCTTCCCTGAAGTAGGAAATGGCAACCCACTCCAGTAATCTTGCCTGGAGAATGCCATGGACAAAGGGGCCTGGCAGGCTGCAGTCCATGGCGTCACAACGAGTTAGACACAACTGAGCGACTAACACACAAGAACACAGCAGGGGAAGGAAAGATAAGAGAAAACAAGTTAGGTTCTCTTTGGGTTCCTCTGAGACCAGATCACCCAAGGTACCAAGCAGAGAGGAAAACAAAGGACTTCCCTGCTGGTCCAGTGATTAGGACACTGGCTTCCAATGTAGGGGGCACAGGTTTGATCCCTGGTTGGAAAACTAAGATTATGCATGCTGCCTGGCTCAGCTGAAAAATAGAAAAAGAAAATTTTAAAAAAAGAGAGAGAGAAGAAAATAAGATCCAAGCTTTGCTTCCACCCTTCACCTCTCACCCAAACATTGTATATTCCCGCCATCTTAGGTCTCATGAAGGACACAAGTGTCTCTTTTCGAACAACTGCAAATCTCAAATTTCATCTGCACTCACAACCATAGGTAAAGCAGTGACCACTACTGTGATGCTTAAAAAAAAGTTTCAAAAATAAATATATAAATAATCTTAATTAAATCTCGTTGTTTGCATGTGACTCATCTGCCCTGCCATACACATTAAACCCCAAATCTAGGTCAGCTTATTGTTTTGTAATCCACAGGTCCTAGCCCAGCACCTTGAGTAAACAAAATGTTTCAATATTTATTCATCTATTTTCCCCACAGCCAAACATTTTCCTAAATTCAAAATTATCATTTAGTTAAGAACAAATTGAGAGCCATTTAAAATTCAGAAGAGAAAGATTTCAGCACTATTCTGTTTTCCCCTGCATGTATCTCTGCATTCATTCAGTCCACAATGAATAAGGTACCTTGCTAAATGTCCACAGGATACCAGAGTCAAGACAAGGTGTCTGCCCACTAGAATCTAGTTAGGGACATAACACAGTGAGCGAATGATAGAAACCATGTTGTGTTTCATTGTTAGTAGTTTGGGCTCTAAAATGGTCTAGAAAGAGGGTGATGGATTCTAGATCAGGAATTGGCTTCCTTCTGCAGATCCAGGACCTTGGGGTTTCCAGGGGAGATATGATCACAGAAATGTGCTAGCTGGGTAAATGTACATGGTCTTCATGACTGAGGGATTTTATCAATTTCAAGATTGATCCCCATGCACATGGCAGTTGCTCTATACTTACTGCTCAAAACAAAGGTGGGCCAAGACAGATAACTACTGAGCTATAAGCTCTTGGGAGTAAGTGAAGATGGTCTGACTCTTTGCGACTCATGAACTGTAGACTGCCAGGTTCCTCTGTCCATTGAATTCTCCAGGCAAGAACACTGAAGTGAGTAGCCATTCCCTTCTCCAGGGGATCTTCCCAACCCAGAGATTAAACCCAGGTCTCCTGCATTATAGGCAGATTCTTTACCATCTGAACCATCAGGCAAGACTCTCTGAGTAGGCTATAAAAGCAAAAATATGGACAATGCCTACTTTTCTTAATAAACAATCCAGCTTCCCAGTTAGCCTTCTCAGAGTACCCTAAAAGTCAGGCAGGCCCAAGACAATCTCACTGTACCATGTGAATTCCAAGAGAGACAGTCAACTAAAATATAGGCTAGGAGGATAGAATATTGGCTGAATTATCTCTGCACTATTCCCAAGGCCTAGACAAAGTCTGAAGCATAGCACCCTAAAGAAAGTTTGTTAAGTGAATAAATAAATTAATCAATCAAGATAGGACCTAAAGCATGGCTCTAAAGTGAAGACATTAAACACAGACCAGAGGTCACACAAAGTATAAAGACTCTTCTATTTTCTCTATTCAAATTGAAATTTACACCACCACCCTTAAAAAGGAACTTGGTCCAATACAGTGCTTGGTATTGACCTTTTTCCTTGGAATGAATGAGAAGAGAAATCAGAGCTCTCCCTAGAGTGGGAGTATGTGCGATAAATTTATTTTTAAAGTATGCTCAAAGTATTGCTGGGAATACAGTAGAAAACAGGAGAATACACTTCATTCAGCCTTAGGGTTAAAGAAGGCTTCTTGGAAGTGGGGCCATTTGAGCTATTTACATTCCACGTGAACCACAAACCCTGCTCTTTAGAAGTACTTTGCTCTTGGACTTCAAGAGGATAGCAATGAAGAAAGATGACTTCATACTTTCCCCTCTGAGAAAAGAAAGAAAAAAACACACGACAACAACAAAATTATCACAGGAATCAGAGACTATTTCCTGATGATCTAACAGTTAACTATGTATGCTAGCAGCTTACTCATAATTCAAGAATAAAGAAAAAAAATTAAGAAAGGAAATATGGCAGAGAATATGGATTTGGAATTTAACTTTGCTTGTGAATCTACTGTGAAAGAACAAGAGCTACTTTTCCTTATCTTCATCTCAAGGGAAAAGCGAGGATTTGTAATCTAGATGTCAACCCAAGGAAGAGAGTTTCAGATGTTTAGGTTTTCAAAGCAAACAACTGAATCATTCAAGATGGGAAAAGTTCAGAAGTTTCTGAAAGACATGACTCTTTCCTAGTGGACCCGATGCCCAGGGAATGTGGGAGTGCTACTGGAGTAACATGAAGACTAGGTCTAAAGCCTGGGCCCTGTGATTCAGCAGAGACTAAAGATCCAGTGGTCAAGTGTCACCTGTACATTGTGCCACCAAACCTATGCTTCTCAATGAGCCACTTCAGCAGCCGGACCAGAGGCCCTTCCTCAAGTTTTCTGGAAGGTATAAGACCCTCAGATTACTTGAATGACCAAAAGAAGTTGCAGGGCAAAAACAGATGAGATTAAATTTTCAACATCCTTGCTGAGTCAGGAGGAAACACAGCCAAATTTATTTGAACATGAAGAAATACAACACTTCCTGCTCCCAGAGTTGAGGAGCCAATTCATACTCATTTTATATGTTTGACCAAGGTTCAGAAACAAAATCAACCTTTTAAAAAACAAAACCAAGCCCCTAGATTTTTGTAAATGAATGGCAGGCTCCACATTTTGTAGAGCACCCATAATAATCTCAGACACAGCCAGTCAACTAGAAAACCAGCCAAGCTTGATAAGTTTACCCAATTCCTAACCTTTCCAGACCCTGGAAGAATGTCTGTCTCAAGCAGTTTCAGCTACCGGCCTGAGATGACCCAAGGACTTCCTCCCACTAACAACCATTTGAAAAGAAGGGGGCAAAAATCCACATGCTGAAATGCCCTCCTTGGCCAATCTCCCATTTAACTGTACAAATAGGAACAGAGTAGCTAATGTTTCAGAGAAGGCAATGGCACTCCACTCCAGTACTCTTGCCTGGAAAATCCCATGGACGGAGGAACCTGGTAGGCTGCAGTCCATGGGGTCGCTAAGAGTCCGACAGGACTGAGCAACTTCCCTTTCACTTTTCACTTTCATGCATTGGAGAAGCAAATGGCAACCCACTCCAGTGTTCTTGCCTGGAGAATCCCAGGGACGGGGAAGCCTGGTGGGCTTCCATCTATGGGGTCGCACAGAGTCGGACACGACTGAAGCAACTTAGCAGCAGCAGCAGCAGCAGGAGCTGATGTTTAAATGGAACTAGTGTTACCTGTCAGTGTTAAAACTCATGTTTTGTGTTCTGTTTTTTTCCAAAGACTATATTAACACTGTCTATGGGTAGTAAGAGCTCAATAGTTTCATTTCACTTTTCTAGATAGCAGGCATTCATTGGTTCTTGAATGTTTCATATCAGGCAGAATTTCTGGCTTACTGTGTTTGACAGAAAGAAAAGAATTCTGGATCAAAACAGAAGGGGGATTGCAAAATGAATTCCAATGAAACATGAGCAAGGAAGTACATCTAAGTAGGTTTCGTTATGACTTAGCATTCAAGGGATAGGGAAAAAAAATAAGCAAGTATCCAATGGTTAGATGAAGACTTTTCAGCTCTCCTGCCCTGTGGTCAATCTGCCAAATGCTTTTTTTTTTCTTCTCTAATCCCATTTTTTAATATCTCATAATTCAAACCTGATTGATCACATCAGCCTAAACTCACAGGCCAATTAAAACAGAATGCTTATGGTAGAGAATCAGGCTTTCAGAGAGCCATCAGCTGTTAGGTTCTAAACATTCCACTAGTCTCATTTCAAGGGCTATGATCCTCCAGGCATGGTTTGATTTTTCAAAGGGGACACATTGCTACTCTGAAGGATTTCTCAGGACACTGTGGGGGGAAAAAAAGGAGTAAAAACCAGAACAATCTGACAAAAATAGAATGCCTTGTCACCCAAACCCTGAGGCAACTCACACATATGGTGCCATATTTTAAACATGAAGAAATAGACACTGGCTTAACTGCCTGGTGCTGTTAGGATAGCAGCTTCAAGAGAGCACATCCTTCCTGATAAATATCTGTGGAGCAGCGTTGACCTAAGGGAGGCTCTTACAGGATTGCTGGCAAGGCTGCATGGGGCAGTGGTGAGGTTTCTGCGGGGCATCCTCTGAGGGGCTGGGCAGGGGGCTGAGACGGTGCTCAAGGCACAATGTACCCTGACGAGAGGCTCAATTAGCCTGCAGGAAGGGGACCTTTCCCTATTTGGTCCACAGAAGAGCCACATATCTGTAGTTTGTCTAGAAGGGATACATTTCCTTATCTGCAAAAAGGCACTGTATGTGCTAACAGCTTGGGAGCTAGGTAAGAAATGGGATGGATAATGATGTATCCCCAAAAAACCTGACAATGCTGAAACGAGAGGAATCGTCACTTTTACGTTGTTATTGTTCAGTCGTTCAGTCATGTCCGACTCTGCAACCCCGTAGACTGCAGCATTCCAGGCTTCCCTGTCCTTCACTATCTCCCAAAGTTTGCTCAAAATCATGTCCATTGGGTCAATGATGCCATCCAACCATCTCATCCTTTGTCATCCCCTTCTCCTCCTACCCTCCATCTTTTCCAGCATCAGGGTCTTTTCCAATGAGTTGGCCCTCCTCATCAGATGGCCAAAGTATCGGAGCTTCAACTTAAGCATCAATCCTTTCAATGAATATTCAGAGTTGATTTCCTTTAGGATTGACTGGTTTGATCTCCTTGCTATCCAAGGAACTCTTCAAGAGTCTCCTCCAGCACCACAGTTCAAATCTCTTGAATTCACTTTAGCTCCTAAAGACCCACCCATCTGCAACCCTGGGATATTGGAGCTTTTGGAAAAAGCCAACCAGAGATTTGATGCCAGCTCTAGGTTTCCTTCAGGAGAGGGTAAGAGTATAGAGAAGAGAGGGAAGGGCTGACATGTTTCCTGTCTAAACTTTATGACGTTTGAGGACAGGAACTGTGTCTTGTTCACTATTGTATTCTTAGTACTGTGCTCGCAACAAACCTGTGTGGAAGGAATGCACTCAAAGCCATTTTATTCTTTCATCTTGCTTGTGTTTTCAGTAACGGAGAGATGGTTGAACCTATCTTTATTTATTTATCTTTTTAATATCCACAAAATTCAATCCTATGTTAATCTGGCAAATAAGGGCACCTAGTGAACATTTTTTCAAAATCTTTCAAAGGATCATAGAACTAAAAGTGTCTTAGTCTAATCTGCTTAATTGCACTAAAGGCAGCAGTGGTCTAGAGAGTTTAAGTGGCTTGTAATTGATTTCAAAACCAGTTGGAGGCAAAGCCAGAACTGGAGCTCAGAACAACAGAACCCCAAACCCAAAGTCTTTCTCCAAGATCTCTTGCCCTGAGACTAAGAGATCAACCACATATAAGCAGAACCCCAAACCCAAAGTCTTTCTCCAAGATCTCTTGCTCTGAGACTAAGAGATCAACCACATATAAGCAGAACCCCAAACCCAAAGTCTTTCTCCAAGATCTCTTGCCCTGAGACTAAGAGATCAGCCACATATAAGCCTCTAATGTGAGTGTTGTCTGCTGTTAGGCAGTCAGCCTCCTACGCTGAGAAGGTCACACCTTTGCAAGTACCACCCCCATTTTCCTAGTGCTAACTCTGACACTACGCAATCAGCTGTACGTTTGTGTACTCTACACACCACTGGACTCAAAAGTGAGTAATCAGATAGTAATCTTAAAACATTTACATAAATGGGCCCCAAAGAAAATACCTACTACTCTGTCACTTTCAATTTCTTTGTGAAATGAGCCATGGAACTTTAAAAAACGATCACTTCAACATGACAGAGCACATAAATGTGTCATACGCCATCGTTTAACTTTGGAAGGGCTAGATCAGAGCAGTAATAGACTGGGAAGCCCCGTGGAGTCATAGGAAAGTGATCTGGTTTTGCAAATATCATGCATCACAGACACTGAGGAGATCCACCATAAGGTAGCCAGGATGAAACAAGAGTTATTCCTTTCTTGGGCAAAGTATTCCAGTGACTGCCGTAGAACAAGGTGGGAATTGTTCCTAAAGAATGCTGGATTCCAGACAACCAGAGACTAACATTTAAAAGGGTAACTTTGTCTAGGGAGGAAGTACAGATTGTCTGACCTCCATTTCTAATAACTGGAATGGCACGTGTGTCTGGTAACTCAAAAGGGAAGACCATTATAATAGACAGAACATTTTAATCAAATAATTACAAGTCATCCCTTACTCAGGCAAAGGAACCAACTGGTTGGGTGTGGCAGGAAAGTGAAAATTCGGAATCTCAATCACATGGGGTCACACAGGCATTTTTGGCACAAGATGAACTTGAAAAATATAATAAAGAAAAAATCTACACCAGGCAACAGATTTATGGGCTCAAAATGTCCCTTTGCCCTTAAAAAGACTTCTGGAAATAGATTTTCATTATATTTTGGACAACATGATGTTCTATCTTTTGTAGAAAGTTCAAACTAGATGAACCAGCTATGAAAGAAAATAACTGTCATATCTTTATGTATCTAGTTTCTATGCAATATTTTCTCAACTGAGAATATTTCATGCCTGGTATTAATTATGATTTCATATCTGTTGAAAGCCAGTGTTAAAGATGCTGCACTGAAGACATGATGAAAACTAACTAAACTGGCAAAATGGAGTTGAGGGTAGGTAGTTATTCAATGAGCTTCTGCAGCTTTCTAAAACTTGAAACTTTTCCAACAGCAGGGTTCTATACATAAAGAATTTTTATAAATGTCTAAGATTATGGAAGAGAAAAGGGAGGGACCTGAAGGAAAACCTTGTAAACAGCTGTCTAGAACTGAGTTGATATGATTTAAACTCTAAACCATACCATCCAGCTTAAAATAATCAAGAATGTTAAGAGAGGGGTACTAACAAATTATTCTTTAAAGATAAAGTTGGTTCCCCATTTGAGCAACAAAATATAGTAGTGTTGGATTATAACCAAAAATACAAAATATATAATCATGTATACATACTGATATTAAATTTTAAAATAGTAAATAATGAATGAATGGAGGAAAACAGACAAATCTCCCTTGCAGAAGAATTTCAAATAATTTCCATAGGTACTTGACCCTTAAGGAGGTTGAGCATAATTCCCCATTCTTTAAGTATGAGTTGTGCACAGTAACTTCCTTCCAAAGTAAGGAAAAGTATACACTGTGAAAGAAGGGAGGCTGGAGTGGGGAGAAAAACTTTGCAGTGGAGAGATCTGGCAAACATTACCTCCATCAGTTAATTAAGGTGAACACCAGTGATAAGTCACATTCACACCATGTGAATGTGGTGTGATAAGATGTAATGAGCACAGTGTATTATTTCTCTGTGTGTTTTTCTTACTTTGTTTTTATTTTTTGCACAAAACTCATAACTTAGTCTACTCATGAGGAAAACAAATACATCCCAACTGAGGGATATTCTACAAAAATCCCTAGTAGGACTTTCCAAAAGTGTCAAGATCCTCAAAAATGAGAAGAGCTTTTTTAAAAAAAAAAAAAACTGTCACAGTCAAAGGACCCTACAGAAACATGAGTTCGGAACATAGTGTGATGTCCTGGATGGGATTCTGGAATGGGAGAATGACATTAAAAAAAAACTAACGTCACAGTATGGACTTTAGTTAAAAGTAATGTATCAACACGGATTCAAGTATGACATAGTAATGTCACATTCTAACAGGGGAAACTGGGCATGGAAACTCCCTGGACCATATTTCCGTTTTTTCTGTATTTTTCTAAAATAAACATTTATTAAAAAAAATAAAACGGAAGTTGGTTTTGGCAAAAAGGACAATAGAAGAGGTGAGGAAATAGAAGTTAATAGTCAAAAAGTAGGAGCTCTCAACCCAGTGGAGCCTGATGTGTCAGCATTAAGAAAAACAGTCAAAATTCACCTCTGAATGCCAAGGAGAACTGTTTGAAACAATGCATTAAGAAAAATGGGGAGGTATTCATAAGCACAATGAACACCTTGCCTGAACGGGAGCAAAAAAAAAATAAGCTGCTTGTGGGAAGGCAAACAGGCCAGGATCACAGACACATCTTATGGTAGCATCTAAAATGAGATAAAGCACCCGATGAGAGGAAAGTGTTATGCAAACAGGGTTCGAGTTAGCCACAAGAACTCCTAGGTTATGTGTTCTCCCTAGTGTTTCGAATTAAGAGGAAGAGTTAAACTCTTTCTACAAAATTATCACGTTGACATTTTTTCTCACTTTTACAAAGGTCTTGATGTCTTGATACAGACGGGAACTGCTTCTCACTACTTTGAATTTTGCCTCGTAGGAAAGAACCTGAAAACAACATTTTGCAACACTGGATCTGACCAGCCTTCCATTTCAGCAGCAGGTTCTTAATTTGGAGGGACTGAATCATCCATTTCTCACCTTTCTCACCAGCCAAGTATTTTTAACTCACTGTCAGCTATGGAGTGAACATAGTTTATAAGAGAAAAGATAGCCCATTTTTCACTTTTCCACTTTTGGCTGCTGAATCCAGGAATGCATCACAGCAAAAAGGAGGGTCTTTTATGTAAAAATAATCTTGGTTTAATATTTTTTTTTCCATTTTGTTAAGTACCTAAAATGAATCCCTGATACTGACAGGACCCACTTCTTACCTAGAGGCAGCTTTTCTGCACTCTCTGAATTACAGAAACTGTGGGCAGCAGCCTTGAGCTCCCCAGTGTATCTAGGGATAAGAGGGTCATGGGGATGCATCCAGTGCCCCATGCCAGAAGGACCTGACCTGGAAGTTGAGCCTCTGTGGACCTGTTCTCCTTTTTTTTTTTTTTTTTTTCTTTTAAATTTCGGACTTGTTCTCCTTGACCTCCAGGTTCTGGAATGGGAAAGAGACCAATCTTGAAGTATTACTCAAGAGCCACTGGACACACTGATAGTCAGAAACCCAACTTCATGAAAACACTTAATTTCAACATCTGAAAGAAATAGTTGGGGTTCCATTAGATTCTTAGGTTTAAATTGAGAAAATGAAAGTAGGAAGAGGCCAAATAAAGCAAAACTTTGAATAAGAAGAGAACGACATTTTCTCATCATCCATTTAAGCAGATAAAATGGCAATTAAAAACGTTTAAGCATGGCTTTTGTTTCTCATTTTGTCTGTTTGCATGACAGATAAAGAATAAAGAATAGATTTCATGGTCAGGGACAGAAAGGCATATGGCAATGACTTGGTGTTGCAGAATGATGAAATTCAGTTCTGTCTGGTGCAATGAAGAACAGAAGGAATAGATTACACCTTGGAACAGAAAGGCCAGGAGAAATACCAGAACCAAAGAAGACAATGATGGAACAGAGAGGCAGGCTGAGCACACACTCCACTCAAAAGTGTGGGCCCAAAGAAGATGAGGGAATTTAGGATGAGAAAAATTTACCTATAAAAGGTGACCAGAGTGAGGTGCTAAAGGTGGGGAGGCTTAAAGACAAGCCTTGTTTCGGTAGAAGCCTGCATAGTCCACACAGAAGGAAATAGCGAAAATATCTGAAGAAAAGCCCAAAGTTTCTGGTTTGTCCTCAGAGTCTTTGGAGACATACTGGATAGACGAGTCAAACTCAAGTCCATTAAAAATAAAAAAAGAAAATAATCATAGCAAACACTTCTATAACAACTGTTCTATGCCAGACTCATGTAAAATATTGACTCAATAATCCTGTGAGGCAGGGACTTAGTTGTCCTACTTTACAAATGCAGAAACTGAGACACGAAGGGGTCAGGTGACTTACCCGCGGTTACACGGGCGATCACAGCCGCCATCAGACAAAAGCTGCCTGCCACCTGCAAAGAACATGCACACTCACCTTAGAACTGTGTCGCCATCTAAAATAACTGTTTCAAAGTGAACTGTTTGGAACCACTGTATTTCTCTTACATTTGTTCTTTCACTCAATGGTGCTACAAGTACATACTGACTGCATTCTATGCACCAAGCACTGTTACAGGTTTTAGGGGTAAGAAACAAAATATCCATGCCTTTCTGAGCATACGCTTTAGTGAGGGGCAACAGGTAAATAATATCCATGAGAATGATAAAGTAGATTATATGGTAATGAGTATAGCAGAGTCAGGCTTCCCTGGTGGCTCAGTGGTAAAGAATCCACCTGCCAATGCAGAAGAGGTGGGTTTGATCCCTTGGTCACCAGGAAGATCCCCTGGAGAAAGAAATTGCAACCCAGTCCAGTATTCTTGCCTAGAAAATCTCATGAACAGAGGAGCCTGGATGGCTATCATCCACGGTGTCACAAAACAGTCAAACACAACTTAGTTAATAAACCACAATAATCCCAGGCAGAGAGATCAGCAAGCATCAGTACCCTCAGGTCAGAATGGCACAAGATGTCCAGGGGGATTTTGTAGCCAGAGTGGATTTATCTCTGGTTAAGTCCCTGGGCCAAGCTTTATAGTGTCTTTTACTCCATAAAAACGTGAAATACAAGTGGTCTCTAAACTACATATACTTCACACACTGTTCTCCAGAAGGATTCCCTTCACATCATTCTTCCAGAAATAACTTGAAGGCCACCAGCTCCTCCCAGAGTCTTCTTTTATCTCTTGCTAGAAGCGGTGCGTGCCTTTTCCGAATTCCTTATGTTATGTGCCATTTCCCACCTTGCTTCTGATTAGAGTTGCTTTTCTATCTTATCTTCTCTCTAAATAATATATTCACTGAGGGCAGGAAATGGACCTGGTTAACTGTTTCATTCTCTAGAGTTTAGCCTTGCTCAGAATTAGAATTCAACAAACATTTGAGAAGGTTTGAGTGTGTGCTTTCTATCAAATTAAGCTCCAAATTAGAATATCATTAATTTCACATCTGTATTTGATTATAATGATGGAAACATATTGTTAATCATACTTTCTTGAATTTTTAATATTTACAAAGTTTTTTACCAAACTACTGCAACTCATCAACATGTTAAGCTACAAGCTAATATTTTAAGCTCCAATGATCTTAAAGAGTAATACATCTTTCCCACATAACCATAAAAGAAAAGGATTAGTTTCAACAACTTTCTTGTAAATAAATAAAAATGGCAGACTGTAAAATATCTTTGCTTATGTATTCAAAAAGAAAAAAAGAATAACATACTTAAATATCTCAAGTAGATAAAACATGTAAAAATAGACCAAATTTTCTTTTTCTTTCTTTTTTTTGTCTAAGTTGGCATTGACTAGTGGCTTATGCCATACTACTTCTTGACAGAAAAATCAATTACACAAGATGCCTTTTTGTAAGGAAACGCAAAAATCTGACATAGGGTTGTTAAGACACTATAGCCAACAAGTCACCATCAAACTGCTTTCAAAAACTGAGATGCAGAGAAAAATGTAAGAAGAGTGCTACAGAATTCAAAAGAATTTGCACTGAATATCTCTTTATTCTTCTGGTGTAGAAAGTAGACTAAAATGTCATATAACCAAAAAAAAAAAAAAAAAGTCATATAACCAATTTGAAGTTGACCAAGCAGACATTTCAGTTCCATGATTATTATTACTTCTAAGAGTAAGAAATAATGAGGGAAATCATGAGAGAAAAATGCCTCTTTATTGGGATTGTTTCCCCCTTTTGTGCTTTCTCTCTGTGAGGTGATCTGAGCGACACTAGGCTGGGGTCCATGGCCTCTGTGGAGGAGACTCCTCTGGGGAAGCTGGCCCCTGGCTCGAGGAAGGCTATTCCATAGACCCCAATCTAATCTCCAGCTGGCCGGTAGATGATCACTGCTGATGCTTGGACTGGACAGCCCAGTGCCCACACAGGACTCTGTCTAATTGCAGAAGGACTGAGAGGGGAAAGCAGAGGCAGAGTTCTAGATGTTAGATCCTAGAAACTGCTCAGTCTGAGAAAACATAATTTAACACTCTGGGCCATCCTGGGTTTCAAAATATGAGCCTAAGTAGACATTCTTTCCCCCTTTCCCCTTCCCTCTTCCTAACCCATAATTGTCTTTCCTTCCAAATCATAATAGCATCACTTCCTTAATTGCCTTGGATACAACTTTTTTCCCAAAGCCAAAGCTAGCTGTCATTCTCATCATCCACAATAAGAAAGTCCAGAGTACCTACCACGTGACTCACTGCTAAATTTGGAAGCTTTATGCTGAGCAAGACAAACATGGTCCTTATATTCATTAAGAATAGAAGGAAAAAATGAGTGCCCAGAAGTACAGGGAGCAATAACCTTTGATCAACTTGATACAAGACTGTAAGACTGTATCACACAATGAAAACTATTTGTAAGCACTGACAGAAAATGAAGTCCTTAGGGCTATGTCAGAATCACATAGGGAGGGCTGTCAAGCTCCACCACCAACAGTCACCACCACCACCCCACCTCTACCCCAATTCCAGTGCTAACCTTTCCAGGTCCTCTCCCACTCAAGATAATGGTAACATTTGTAAATTTCTTCTCAGAATCCGTTCTTCCACCCTCCCGCCCCATCCCGGTAGTCTATAGTGGGTAAGCAGGGCTGCACTGGGAAAATAGGGTACTTTTTTCCAAAGTTCATTCATGAAATTAGCATAGGTAGGCACTCAAGGCAAACAAATAAACAAACAAAACTTCTGGAGATTCTGAAGAACAAGCATTTATAAAATGGGGAAACTTTAGCAGGGAACTGGACAGCCAAAGAGCAGTATTGGGACCACCTGGGGAAAAGCTAAAAGTCTGAGGGGCTCATGTGCCAGAAGGACCTGAAGACTCACTGGGCACACTGCCCTTTCTCTGGATTGACACTTGGGGACCACAGTTGTGTCCACACCAGAAGTCACAGGTGAGAGCAAGGATCTCAGAGCAGAAAAGGCTTTGAGATTTCCTGGCTTCCCACAGTGTGTTTCAGACACTCCTCAGCTCACAGAAAAGCCCTGTGTCCAACATGGACTGTAAGTTTCCCAGGGCTGAAGGGAGAAAACACACGGCAGACCCCCCCCCCCCCACCCCAGTCAGTCCCCAAAGTAATGTCTTCCACAGGGCAGTATGTGCAAAACAGCCAGGAGTTTCAGAAGAGGGACACCCCCACACGCACCCCACACTACCAAAAAATGAGTTATAGAAGTGGCTAAGGGAGGCGATGACTCACGGTTCTGGGGCAAAGAATACAGATGGCATAAACCTGGCATTTGTTACAAATGAACTATCCATAACAATTTCTACTAGAGTCACTAATAGGAGAGTTAGAAACTAAATAGTATTTGTATCCACACCAGAAGAGGCAATATCACATCTAAATTCACTGCATTTGCCACAGGAGTTTGTAGAGCGTAGTTCTTTGGGAGACCAAAGAGCAAATGGAAGGAGACTCCACATAGAGGACTGGAGCCATCAGAGGAAGACAGAAAACCTGATGACCTTTCTCCTATGCTGTAATAATCTGCCAGCGATTAAGGGAAAGCAGAAGGAAAGGGAGGAAAATTCTGATTAGACTGAATCTTAAACCAAAAGAGACAAAGATTTAAACTAGAAGGGAATGTTGTCGAAGTGACAACAGAAAGTTTTCAATTAAAAGCAGAGACAGAGACTCCAGGGTAGATTTCAGATATAAAGAAAAGTTTTGGCTTTGCATATTCAAGCTTGTGGACTATAACACTCACATCTTTTTTTGGGAGTGTGGCACCAAAGAACAGATACTCCCCAACAAATTTATTAACAGCACATGGCAGGATCAGAGACACACCATAAATCTAAATTATCTTCTTTCTCAACACTGGAAAAACCATGGTAAACTTATAAACAAAATTAGTAATGGGCAACCAACCGAAGATCATAATAAGAAACTACAGTGATTAATTAATTCCACCAAAGACTGCTGCATGGTTTTTCTCATTGCAACATTTTGTTACAAATGAATAATCCATAGCAATTTCTAACAGAGTTACTAAAAGGAGAGTTAGAAACTAATTAACAATTGTGTCCACTCCAGAAGAGGTACTGCTGCTGCTGCTGCTGCTGCTGCTGCATGGCTTCAGTCGTGTCTGACTCTTTGTGACCCCATAGACGGCAGCCCACCAGGCTCCGGCGTCCCTGGGATTCTCCAGGCAAGAACACTGGAGTGGGTTGCCATTTCCTTCTCCAATGCATGAAAGTGAAAAGTGAAGTCCCTCAGTCATGTGCGACTCTTTGCGACCCCATGGACTGCAGTCTACCAGGCTCCTCCATTCATGGGAGTTTCCAGGCAAGAGTACTGGAGTAGGGTGCCATTGTCTTCTCCAAGAAGAGGCACTATCACATGTCAACTCACTGGACTTGCCCTTGGGAAGATATAGACACAGTGGTTAGACCATGAGTTCTGGAGTCAGGGAATGTGACTTCTAATTCCAACTCTGCACTGATACACACAATAACATGTGTGAATCCCAAATGCATCAATTACAATAAGTGAAAAAAGTCAAATACAAAAGACTATATACCATGTGTGCTAAGTCACTTCAGTTATGTTCAGCTCTCTGTGACCCTATGGACTATAGCCCTCCAGAGTCCTCTGTCCATGGGTTCTCCAGGCAAGAATACTGAAATGGGTAGCCATGACCTTCTCCCCGGATCTTCCCAACCAAACCCACACCTCTTACATCTCCTGCATTGGCAGAGAGATTCTTTACCACTAGCACCACCTGGTAAGCCCTATATACTGTGTGATTATTCCATCTAAATGACATTTTGGAAAAGGCAAGTTTATAAGAGCAAAAAAGATCAGTGGTTGCTAGACCTGAATGCAAGAGTAAGGGTTGACTGGAAAGGGTCTGAAGAATTTGTAGCGGAGATGGGAAAATTCTATATCCACAAGTCACTTGTCATTTGTCAAAACTCATATAAATTTATGTCAAAGAAAGTGGAGTCATGTACAGATTTGAGAGTTGGACCATAAGGAAAGCTGAATGCCAAAGAATTGATGCTTTTGAATTGTGATGCTGGAGAAGACTATTGAGGGTCCCCTGGACAGCAAGGAGATCAAACCATCAATCCTAAAAGAAACCAACCCCAAATATTCACCGGAAGGACTGATGCTGAAGCTAACTTCTAATACTTTGGCCACCTGATGTGAAAAGCCAACTCAGTGAAAAAGACCCTGATGCTGCCAAAGAGGTCAGGAGGAGAAGGGGTTGACAGAGGATAAGATGGTTGGATGGCACCACTAACTCAATGTAAATGATTTTGAGCAAGCTCCAGGAGATAGTGAAGGACAGGGAAGCCTGGCATGCTGCAGTCTGTGGGGTCATAAAGAGTTGGACATGACTTAACCACTGAACAATAACAAAGAGAGTGAATTTTACTGGATATAAATTTTAAAACAGGTGCTTTCTTTAAAAATTAAAAAATTCCCATTTTGCCATTAAATGGCCGTTGCCCCAGTTACCAAATCTTTTTGTGCTTCAGTTTCTTGACTTCAAAAGATTAATACAAGCACCTTCTACACAGGAGCACTATGAGGGTTAATTGAGGTAGTATGAATAAAATACTGAGTTAGCCAAAAAAGTCTGTTCAAGTTTTAGATCTCTGGAAAAAACCGAAATGAACTTCTTGGCCACCCCAGTACTTACAGTCTGTCATACTGGAAAGCCTTGGTAAGCAAATCACCATGACCATCCCTGATCCGCGCTGGGTCTAGTAGATTCTGTGACACTCTGCTAAGATCCCTCTTAAACCAGGCACCGACCAGACCAGAATACTGGCTGCTATTCCCTCCAGCTGCTTCCCTCACTAGAAACTGTCCTCCAGTACAGGCCTATCAGCCAGTCATCAGCGACCGGTGGTCCCCAGGTATAATCTGGGGTTGGTGTATAGCTACAAAGGCCAACCCCCAACCTTCTCAAAAGTTGGGACAATTCTGAAGGGCCATCTCAATTCCAGAACTTTCAGTAAGACTGACTTTGGCCTCAACTACAACCACATGGTGGGTCAAACACTGCTTAGTTGTGACATCTTCTTCACAGTCAGTAAAGAAAATAAGTGTACGGACTCTGGAGCCAGACCACCTGGGTTCACTTCCTGACTTGGCTATCGCCATGGGACCTTGGAAGTCACTTACCTCCTCTGTGGCTAGGTTCCCTCATGGGGTTCTGGCAAGGATAAAATGAACTAACGCATGTAGCCGCACTTTGAACAGTACTGGCACATAGCAAACACTGAATTAACTGCTCTTATTACCCAGCTCCCAAGAATCCAGCCTTCACCTGAATCTCTGTGACCTTCACGGTTTGACCATTTTCTCTTAGCTTATTTCAAAACATTACTTATATATATATTTTTCTTTTTGTGTGCTTTTTTGCTTTTAAAGTTTATCTTAATTGGAGAATAATTACTTCACAATATTGTGACAGTTTTTGCCATACATGTTATTTACATTTTTAATCCAAATCCATGTTTTATGTTGTTTCATCTCAATTAAAAATATTAGTCCTATATTTTTCAGTTCACAAGATGGGAATTCAGAGAAATGATATGATTTGCCTAAGATCACACAGTCAGACAGTGTGATGCCAATTTTTCCTCAGAATGTGGGTTTTTCAGATTGAACCTCACTTAGTTATATAGGCAGCTACTGTAAAACCCGCTCCATATATATATTTAAGTGTACGTGCTATGTAAAATATAGATCTCAATGAGGAGACAGTCATTATGTAAAAGTTGAAAAATATTAAAGCATGATTGTTCAGCAGCCTCTCCCAAATACTGCAAAGCCTACTGCATTTCTAACAAATCATTGGTTGTCTGGTCTCTGACTATTTTCAGTGACAAGGAGTTCATACTTCCCGAACCAGCTTGGTTTTGTGATGCTGTCTCCCTTGGTAGGAAGCTATCTATATTAGGCTGCTTTGACTAACTCCTACTTTGCTTCATTGGTTTTGGCTTTGCCTCAGGAGCCACACCAAATAAAATAAATCCTTCATCCATGTACTATCCCTCCAAATACTTGAAAACAGTTATGATAGTCCCATTCTTGTTTTTAAGCTCAATAATGCAGATTATCTTTCCCCAACCCTTCCACCACAAAGTTTTCAGCCACCTTTCCATCCCATGCACATTCCTCTGGACACACTCTAGTTTTCCAACATCCTGAAATATAATGCCTGAATCCAAACATAGATTCCTATCTCTGAATTGAGCAAGTCAGAAAAAAAAAAAAAAAAAAAAAAAAAATAAAA
>SJYA01000209.1:941965-958874 GCA_006410615.1 Neotragus moschatus
AAAAAAAAAAAAAAAAAAAAAAACACTAAAACCCAATCAATATAAATACTATGCTTTCATCAATTCAGCCAAGAAATTCTACTATTTTTTGGAAGTCATGTCGTCCCGGGGACTCACGTAAAATTTACTTTCAGTTAGACTCACCAATGCTCATTCCCAGTCTCTTTCCTGTTCCCACCCTATCCTATCACTGTGCTCTTTCACTGTGCTCATCCACATAAAATTTTTCTGGTTAGATGTAACTCCTTATTTCAATATGCCAGGAACATTTTGTTAGCTAACCTTCATGCTAATATTTTACATGTTAATATTAACTTCATCCCAGAAGCCCACCATTGAGACAAAACATTTATGAAAACAATGGCCTGCAAATAATGGCAATAACAGAGACCTCCCTCAAGCACGCTATTGTCAATTTATGCCTCTTTGAGGTTCTGTGTTACAAATCTCACTCAGCACTACGATCCAATCTATATCCCTCCATGCTGTTCTCAGAAATGGCCATGAGCAACTTAATCAGATGCTGGTCAAAATCTTAGCGTGCAACGTTTATGTCATTCCTGTAATTTCCTGATCTACCGACTCTCTTCTGTTGTCTTGTAAATATTTCCAGCTCAAAGAAAAAAAATGTATTGAATATTATGCTAAAGGGCAAACAATGACCTTTGGGTGAAATTCACAAGATTTTCTGAAGACTGGCCCTGAGGACTATGAACTACCCAGAGAGAAGACACAGCCTGTGCACAGGGGTTAATGAGAACAGGACACATTTGAAAAACTAAAACAAATTCATATGTTAGAAGGGAAAAGTTACAAGAGAAAAGAGAAGAGGTTTGAAGATGGAAGGAGAGAAGAGGGGCCAGACCTTGTAAGCCAGGTTAGGAATTTGGACTATATCCTGAGGGTAATGGGGAGCCACTGATTGATGTTAACATGAGGGTGACATGATTGAATTTACATTTTACAAAGATCACAGGTGAAGCTGTTCTGGGGACCTCTGGTTTCACAGGGAAGTGGGAATAGTCAACAAGGCAAGGAGCCTATAGCTCTATCACTGAGCTAATCAGGAAGCCCAAAGGAGGGTTAACTTCTTGGAGGAGGCACGCTTCCCCTGTGCTCATATAATTATCTAGACTCATCACTCCCACAGAGTGAGGCTGTGTGTGTGTGTGTGTGTGTGTGTGTGTGTGTGATGGGAGAAGGAGGGGAATAAAGGGTGGCTTACATCACAATATTCGAGCACCCTTGCATGTCACTGCAGCGTTAAATTCTCACTGTCACTGAAGGTTCTTCCAGCTCAGTAAGCCAGGCTGTGAAGAGTTGCAAGGATGAGAGAGCTTAATTCATAAGCTGCAAAGTATACAAGCACCAACTACCAACACTGAAAGAACCAAGGAAGTGACAAAGGGTTGACAGATACCTGATTAAAATGTCATTTTTACCAAGCATCCTGTTGTCAAAAAACTGTAACAGATGATTAGGTGGTAAATTCAGAATTTCTTATGTCACTTGTTAAGAAAAGTCATCCATAACTTGCAAACAACGACAAGAGGATAAGCGCACATTGTTTCAAAATCACACTGAAATGGTGTTTAACAAGCCCTTTTGGTCTGGGATTACTTAATTTTCTAAAATAATCTACCATGGCGAGATGCTGATATTTAAAATCTAAATTAAAGGACTAGGTTCTATAAGTTACATGTTACTTTGTAGTCCTGTATCTGGTACAGAAGCAATAATTTCTGACTGAGAGGAAAATAACCTCAAATGTTACAGTTTCTTGTACTGTTGATGACTCACAGTTTAATTCTAATGCAGCAGTCTAACTTAACATTCCATTATTACATCGCCTGCAAACAACCAGCTCCTCACAAACTCTTTGAAGCAGCTTTATGATTTTACTCTCTTTCTCATTAATTATTGAGCTAGATAATATCTTTGGCATGTGATCATTCTATGTTTGCATGAAAGCCATGTTTTAGTTTCTTGAAAATTATACTTTGACATTCTGAGCCCTAAACATTTTAGTTGAATTCTTCACTGAACCTAGTTTCACTGACGGATTTTAAATCTGATTGTGGGGGGGGGGTGACCTTTTTTTCACTATGGGTCTTTCCTCTATTGTCTTCATCTTGAAATAGTAATTTCAAGTAAACTAATATCGGGTAGACTTTTACATCTTCATTTCTGTCACCTAAGAAAAGACACAACTTATTCAAGAGAGTATTTATACCTGGGGGCAGAAAGAGAGTAAATACATATCTTTTCCTTTTGACCACTTTCTTTCCTCTTTTTTTTACTGCTAAAAATTCTCCCAAGGCAAAAAAATAAATATTTTATAGAAATGTCTTTGAAGTTAGTTGTGAGAAAATTCTTATCTATTTGAACGAATGGTATACACATTAAAACCGACTCAAAATGCCCCTTTCTGCTTTGCCATTGTGGCAGGTTCTGCAATCACCCTTATTAGTTAGTCCTACAGAGTTCTTATGCTTAGGGGTTTCCCCCTGATACAGTAAATATGCATGAAAGCAGGTGATGCTACAAGACTATTCATTCAGTGTTGGTTTTTTACAGATACATGAAAAACAGTAAGAAAAATAAAAGACTTTATTATGGAAATTATGGAAAAACTTCTCAAAATCTACCAGCTGAAAGAATCCAAACCTTTTGCTTCATTTCCTGAGGAGATTATGCTGTCCAATTAAAATAAAGTGTGGTATATGTATTTATGGCCACCACCTGAATTTTCCATGTACTCTGAGCCTGCTGTTTCTCCTCCATGTAAAAAACCATTTACCCCCAACCACCATATAAAAAGTATAGAGAGGAAATGAGCAAACATGGTCCAGTACCATTATGCCAATTTACAGTTAAATTGCTGTTTTTGTCTAACGTCCTTTAGAATCACTTGGTCTTCTTAAAGCCTGTTATTTGGGTTCATATGGCTTTTACAAAATATAATATTGGTTTTAATAACTCAGATTTGCAATGATTTTGATTGTTAGCATAAATTTCATCTCCTTTGATGCTGGAAGCATGTCTTGCTTCAAAACCATTCAGCCAATAAATTTTACGCTGTTCTGTTTCTGGCTTTACTGGACCTGACAACTTAAGTTACTACCATCAGTGTATATTATGATACCAAGTATGGTTCTCAAACATGGGTACACAGAGGTTGCCTGTTAATACTGCAGCAAGAACCGTTTTTTATTACACTGGTTTCTGAAAATACCTCTGATGGATACAGCTGAGCCAAAGAGCCTCCTGCAGCTGTAGCTCTAGTCAAATCTAGAGTGGATGTTTGTCAGCAGCTGTCTGAGTTCCCATGACAGCACCCACGGATGGCTTGCCAAGCTGGAGCAACGCTCTCAGTAGCAGCAGATGGGAGGCATGGAGGGGGCTGGGCACCACAAATCCCTGAGTCAGAACCAGCCCATGGAGAGTACCCTGCCCAGTGCCCCACCCCCCACAGCCCAGGGGCTAAGCTGGTAATGGAGGGAAGAGACTGAAAAGAGACTGACTGCCTGGCAATTAGTAAATGAGCTGTCTGAAAATCATTTGTATTGCAAGGAGAAACAGTTTTCCCTCCTCTTGATTTTCTGTGTTTTCATTTATTTACTTAATTACTTAAGCCCCACCTCATTTCAGAAATGATAGGGGGAGGCTTGGAGTGATTTAAACAGAGCTCCACGGAACATGCGCCCAGGAAACAATTTGCTTCTCACTGTTCCAGGTCTGTTTTTAGCTTCCAAACAATTAAGCAGGAGCCCTATAAGCTCTCCCAGGCTGAGCCTGCACCCACAGCAACCATCAGTTGGCAGTTAGGGGGAGGGAGAATGAAGAGAAAGCGAGTTAACCTTTTCCACGCCCCAGACAACAGCTTCATTTCAACGAAGATCCAGGAAGAGCTAAAAGAGGCAGAGACTCCACAGTCCTTCCAAATTTACCCTTCTTCCTTGTGACTCCCACCCTCTCAGTTCATCTGGAAGGAAAGGCTGAGGACCATGCTTCTCTCTAGAGCACATTACCATTCTTACTAAGTTAATTAGGAGAGAAGCAGAAAGTGTGGTCAAAGCAAGCATCGTATCCAGCTGCACACGTTTAAGGCACTGGTTGGAAGGGGTTAATTATTTCCTGTGGATGAACCTAAAGGGAGCAAATTGCCTACTCAGAGAGCACAGAGTACAGTGCACAAATAGAAGGTCATCTGGGTCAATAACTATCATGAGTCTAAAAGGAAGGTGGATGAAGGGAGAGCTATTCTGAAGCTATAGAAGAGATGATCTCAGTAATCAGCCAGTGTTAATTAAGACTCCTCTGTCCTAGGAGCACAGAACACAAACATGGCCAGTAATAAGGTGTGGTCCCTGCCTGTGAAGCACTCACCATCTAGTAGATTCCACTGGAACTGCCTTTAACTTGGGGTTGTTTTCTAGAGCCGCGTCTATAACAAAAACTGAAATGAAAATGCTATGCAAAATCTCATTTGGAAAAAAAAAATCATTTAAGAAAGAGCTGGGTTTTCCTCCAGTGTTAGAAATGATTATCCTTTGACTGGCTTTTTGGTGAAGTAATTCATGGTCCTATATTCAGGTTCATAATATGTGAAAAAGTAAATATTAAACACTAGATTCTTTTATAGCACAGAGAGACAACCAACAACAAAAGCCCAAGAAACTCAATCAGCTAACATAGGGTGAGATTCATGTATCCCAATGTAAACCCACCCCCATTTTAACAGATATACACTTTTCCAGTAGAGTTTTGTCGCTATTGCTTTCCCTTTTTTTTGTCCTTTTGGTCTGCTCTCTCCCCTCACCTTCTTCCCACCACCTCCTCAAAACGCACAAGTTAAACCCATATAACTATTCTGGACTTCACTTTAAACAATGTGAGAAGTGCTAAAGCAGAATAAAAGTTGAACCAAAATGTTGTAAAACATGGTTTTAATGGCATATCTAGGTGTTAACCCACTCTGGCTTAATGAATTCTCCTCCATTCCAAAGGAGCCCTGTGACTGAGAATGACCCAGAATCTTCCTACCTTACACATCACCTGGAAGACTGCCAAGGCCTTACTGAGGAGTCCAGCCCCTCCTCTCCATCACCATGGATGTGGTAGCCCACAGGATCACCACCACTGTGTGCTGGGAATTCCAGCATAATGAGTATTCAGTTATTATAATGCCATATTTAGGGGAAAAATCATATGTTAATTTTTAAAATCATTTTTGGCATAATTCCAAGATGTAGATGCTTTTGATCTTCTTTATTTTAAAATCTACAGTTCTATTAAAACCTCCAAGGAGCTAGTAGGAAATTCTGCCTGAAGGGTAAGAGAAATCTTCACAGAACAGACAATCCGTCAGCTCAGCTTTGAAGGAATGGGTTGGGGAGGATTCTAGGTGGGCAAAGAAGGATATCACTACTGGAGAAAGAAAGACTGGAAGAAAAGTGCAGAGATATTCTTCTTAATTAAAGCAGTACAATCGCAAAGCAAAGAACCCAGCCTTGACCATTCTCTTATCTCCAATTTGTCCCCATTTTGCTTGTCCCTCATCCCTGTTATCACCTGCCAGAGGCACATGTCTGCATTCCATGGCCCTTCCACTCAAGAGAAGCCCACATTTCACAATTCCTACTATCTCATCATCCTGGTTCACCTAGCAAACAGTAAAACCATAAACCTAGCTATTCGGCTAAGGTGTTAAAATTAATGTCCTCACTTCTTCCATCAAAGTGTCCTCAATTTGCTGCCAAGCTAATCTTTTCCCTGCCCATAGCCCATAGCACTCTGAAACCCTAACACAATGCTTAGCCCATAACATACCTATTCGTAATGCACTGCCCTTGTTTGTCTCTCCTACCAGGTAGAACTTCCTTTTGGCAAAAATGATGTATTCAGCTGAGCTGAATCAGCCTTTTCACAGATGGACTCTTTCTGTAGGAAAGTACAGAAGAATGAGGAGATGCATTGTTTTTATTAAGTGATGACGTGATGAAAATATTGGCTTCAGAAACAGACTTGCATTAACTTGGTGCTGTTCATGTTTTGAATATCCTCTATTTTCATTTTTAGAGCTGTGTCCTGGTTAAAAATGGAAAGGTTTACAACTTCAAGTATAGAACTTGTTCAAACACTTGCCTCCACTCTGTAAAGCCTTCTGATTCTCTAATTCATTTTATTGTTGGCAAAAGCTGACAAAAATGATTGTATTAAAAAATCCAGAAGTTTCTTTTGACATCGAGCTGTCTTTACAATACCACATTTTAATGACTTAAGTGAAAATCAATTTAGAACAAATGGATTAATTTTTCCTTTATAAAAACAGAAAGGAGGGGCAGTCCTAAGATGGCAGAGGGAAAATATGGGGAGGCCACTTTCTCCCCCACAAATTCATCGAAGATTATTTGAACACTGAACAAATAACACAAAACAACTTCTGATCGCTGGCAGAGGACACCGGGCATGCAAAAAGGCAGCCCATTTTCTTCAAAAGGAGGTAGGACAAAATATAAAAGATAAAAAGAGAGACAAAAAAGTTAGGGATGGAGACCCATCCCAAGGAGGGGGTCATAAAAGAGGAGAAGCTTCCAAACACCAGGAAACACTCTCACCGCGGTTCTGTGGGGTGTTTTGGATTCTAAGAGGGCAACATAACCAGGAGAAAAAAATAAATAAATAAACCCCACAGATTACACGCCTAACCGCAACTCCCAGTGGAGAAATAGCCCAGACGCTTAAACAGGGAGGCTCGGGCTGCACTGCTTAGGCTAAGGACCGGGTCTGAATGCCCCGAGGGCAATCTGAGGGATCTAACCTGAGATAGCAACCCAAACTGTGGGCTAGCCAGAGAGAGAGAAAAAAAAAGGGGGGGGGGGGAAGGGAGGAGAGAGAGAACTTTCACACGAAAAGCTCTAACCTAAGGTACTGCTAAAGCTGAAACTCCAGTATTTTGGCCACCTCATGCGAAGAGTCGACTCATTGGAAAAGACTCTGATGCTGGGAGGGATTAGGGGCAGGAGGAGAAGGGGACGATAGAGGATGAGATGGCTGGATGGCATCACTGACTCAATGGATGTGAGTCTGAGTGAACTCCGGGAGTTGGTGATGGACAGGGAGGCCTGGCGTGCTGCGATTCATGGGGTCGCAAACAGTCGGACACGACTGAGCGACTGAAATGAACTGAGCTGAACTGAAGGCATTGCTGGGCCGCTCACAGGAAAAAGGACTGAGCTAGTACCAGAGCATAGCTAGCCGGCAGCAGACGGGCCCATCTCCCACCAGAGGTGATGTTGGAAGGCAACGGGCAAACTCGGCCCCAGAGACAGCATCCTCTACCAAACTGCAAGCAGGCTCCCAGTTGCTAACCAAATCTTCCTGGGATCCTGGACGGTTATCTGCCCGGAGGGTCACAGCCAGAGATCAGCTCTCCAGAGGAGACACAGCATATCTGAGACAGCACTCCTGCTGCGCACCCGGGAAACCAGGTGGCCAGGAATGGGGAGGTGGTAAGACGCATCGCCCCACCTAGGGAGAGTGCACTCACCAAGCACCTGGTCACCTAAGCTGCTAGGACCTGGGAAGGGCACAAAACACAGACCCAGCTGAGTCTGTGCCTTTATGGAGTATCCAAGAACCTGAACCTGAGTGGCTCAGACCTAGGAAGTACACACAACCCAGGGTTTGCTTTAGACAGTTCCCCAGCAGAGCAAACTGGAGCCTGAGCAGTGTAGACTGGGAAAGCGCACACGCCATGAATGGGGGCAAACTCAGTGTGGCCCAGACACTGCGAGCACTCCCCACACATGCCACTGATATTTGTTTGCAGTGTCCCTCCCTCCCCACAGCACAATTGAACAAGTGAGCCTAAATAAATAAATGACCACCTTTGCCAGGGCAGAAGTTAGATACTGAAGAGACTTGCAAACAGAAGAAGCCAAAATAAACAAAGAAGAGGGAACTGCTTTGGAAATGACCAGTGCAACAGAGTAAAACCCTGTAGTTAGCATTGACTACATTGGAAGGGACCTATAGTCCTTGAGAAGTATAAGCTGGAACAAGGAACTATCTGAAACTGAACTGACCCCATACTTCCCTCAACAGCTCCAGAGAAATTCCTAGATATATTTCACTATTATCATTTTTTAATTAAAAATTTTTAAGTTCTTTATTACTCCTTTAATTTCCATTTTTAAAACCTACTATTACCTTGCAAGAAAAAGACCCTATTTTTAAAGCAAATTTCATATTTTTTAAAAACTTTTGTAATTTTTTTTTAATATTGTATTTTTGAGAGTCTAACCTCTACTCTAGATGTTTAGTCTTTGCTTTTTGGTATCTGTTATCAATTTTTTACCTTTATGTGTATACCTGTGATGGATACATTTTGATGTATGGCAAAACCAATACAATACTGTAAAGTGATTAACCTCCAATTAAAATAAATAAATTTATATTAAAAAAAGAATCCAATCTTCAGTACCCATTTTTACTTAGGAGTGTGATTACTGGCTTGATTGCTCTCTCCCTTTTTGTCTCTCCTTTTTCTCCCCAGGTCACCTCTATCTCCTCCCTCCCCCTTCTCTTCTCTACTTTACTCGGTGAATCTCTTTGGGTGTTCCAGGCTGTGGAGAACACTTAGGGAACTGATCACTGGCTAAATTGATCTCTCTCCTTTTGACTCCCCCTCCTCTCCTCCTGGTCACCTCTATCTCCTCCCTCCCTCTTCTCTTCTCTATGTAACTCCATGAACCTTTCTGAGTGTTCCAGACTGTGGAGAGCAAATAGGGAATTGATCACTGACTAGATTGCTCTCTCCCTTTTTGGTCCTCCCTCTTCTCCTGGCCACCTCTATCTCTCTCCTCCCTCTTCTCTTCTCCATGTAACTCTGTGAACCTCTCTGGCTATCCCTCACTGTGGAGAATCTTTCACCATCAACCTAGATGTTTTATCATCAGTGCTGTAAGGATGGAGAGGTCTTGAGGCTACTGCAAGAATAAGACTGAAAGCCAGAGGAGGCTTAAATCCAAATCCTGAGAACATCAGAAACTCCTGACTCTAGGGAACATTAATCAACAAGAGTTCATCCAAAAGCCTCCATATCTATACTGAAACCAAGCTCAACCCAAGAGCCAACAAGTTTCAGAGCAAGACATACCAAGCTAAATCTCCTACAACACAGGAACATAATCCTGAGCATTAAAATACAGGCAGCCAAAAGTCACACCAAACCCACAGACACCTCAAAACTCACTACTGGACATTTCCTTGTGCTCAAGAGAGAAGAGATCCAGCTCTACCCACCAGAACACTGACGCAAGCTTTTCTAACCAGGAAACCTTGACAAGCCACTCGTCCAATCCCACTCACAGGGAGGAACCTCCACAATAAAGAGTAACCACAAACTTCCAGCATACAGAAAGGCCACCCCAAATACAGCAACCTAAACAAGAAGAAAAGGCAGAGAAATATTCAGCAGGTAAAGGAACATGATAAAAGCCCACCAAACCAAACCAAAAAGGAGGAGATAGGGAATCTACCTGAAAAAGAATTCAGAATAATGATAGTAAAAATGATCCAAAATCTTGACAACAAAATAGAGTTACAGATAAATAGTCTGAAGACAAGGATTGAGAAGATGCAAGAAAAGTTTAAGAAGGACCTAGAAGAAATAAAAAAGAGTCAATAATAAATAATCCAATAACTGAGATCAAAAGCACTCTGGAGGCGACCAACAGTAGAATAACTGAGGCAGAAGATAGGATAAATGAGGTGGAAGATAGAATGGTGGGAATAAATGAAGCAGATAGGATAAAAGAAAAAAGAACTGAAAGAAATGAGGACAACCTCAGGGACCTCTGGGACAGTGTTAAATGCCCCAACATTTGAATCATAGGAGTCCCAGAAGAAAAAGAAAAAAAAAAGGCCATGAGAAAATACTTGAGGAGATAATATTTGAAAAATTCCCTAAAGTGGGGAAAGAAATAGCCACCCAAGTCCAAGAAATGCAGAGAGTCCTGAACAGGATAAACCCAAGGTGAAACACCCCAAGACATATTTTAATCAAATTAATTAAGATCAAACACAAAGAACAAATATTAAAAGCAGCAAGGGAAAAACAACAAATAACTCACCAGGGGATTCCCATAAGGATAACAGCTGATGTCGCAATAGAAACTCTTCAGGCCAGAAGAGAATGGCAGGACATACTTAAAGTGATGAAAGAGAAAAACCTACAGTCCAGATTACTATACCCAACAAGGAGCTCATTCAAATATGAAGGAGAAATCAAAAGCTTTACAGACAAGCAACAGCTGAGAGAATTTGGCACCACCAAACCAGCTCTTCAACAAATGCTAAAGGATCTTCTCTAAACAGGAAACACAGAAAACGTTTATAAACTCGAACTCAAAACAACAATGAGATCATACTTATCAATAATTATCTTAAATGTAAATGGGTTGAATGCCCCAGCCAAAAAACAAAGACTGGCTGAATGGATACAAAAACAAGACTCTATAATGCTGCCTGCAAGACACCCACTTCAAACCTAGGGACACATACAAACTGAAAGTGAAGTGCTAGAAAAAGATATTTCATGCAACTGGAGACCAAAAGAAAGCAAGAGTAGCAATATTCATATCAGATAAAATAGACTTTGAAATAAAGGCTGTGAAAAGAGACCAAGAAAGACACGACATAATGATCAAAGGATCAATCCATGAAGATGTAACAATTATAAATATATATTCACTCAACACAGGAGCACCACAATATGCAAGGCAAATGCTAACAAGTATGAAAGGAGAAATTAACAGTAACACAATAATAGTGGGAGACTTTAATACCCCACTCACACCTATGGATAAAGCAACTAAACAGAATATTAGTAAGGAAACACAAACTTTGAATAATACAATTGACCAGTAAGATCTAATTGATATCTATAGGACATTTCACCCCAAAACAATGAATTTCACCTTTTTCTCAAGTGCACACAGAACCTTCTCCAGGAGAGCTCACATCCTGGGCCATAAATCTAGCCTTGTAAATTCAAAAAAAATGAAATAATCTCAAACATCTTTTCTGCTCACAATGCAGTAAGATTAGATGTCAACTACAGGAAAAAAAATTAAAAATACAAACATATGGAGGCTAAAAAACACACTTCTGAATAACCAATAAATCACAGAAGAAATCAAAAAAGAAATCAAAATATGCATAGAAACAAATGAAAATGAAAACACAACAACTCAAAACCTATTGGATTCAGTAAAAGCAGTGCTAAGGGGAAAGTTCATAGTAATACAAACCTACCACAAGAAACAGGAGAAAAATCGAATAAATAACTTAACTCTACACCTAAAGCAACCAGGAAAAGAAGAAATGAAGCACCCCAGGGTTAGTGGAAGGAAAGAAATCACAAAAATTAGGGCAGAAATAAATGCAAAAGAAGCAAAGGAGACCATAGCCAAAATCAACAAAGCTAAAAGCTGGTTCTTTGAGAAGATAAATAAAATAGACAAACCATTAGCCAAACACAGCAAGGAAAAAAGGGAGAACAATCAAATCAACTAAATCAGAGATGAAAATGGAGAAATCACAACAGACAACACAGAAATACAAAGGATCATAAAAGACTACTATCAGCAACTATATGCCAATAAAATGGACAACTTCGAAGAAATGAATAAATTCTTAGAAAAGTATAAATTTCCAAAACTGAACCAGGAAGAAATAGAAAATTTTAACAGACCTATCACAAGCACAGAAATCGAAACTATAATCAGAAATCTTCTGACAAACAAAAACCCAAGACCAGATGGCTTCACAGCTGAATTCTACCAAAAATTCAGAGAANCGAAGAAATGAATAAATTCTTAGAAAAGTATAAATTTCCAAAACTGAACCAGGAAGAAATAGAAAATTTTAACAGACCTATCACAAGCACAGAAATCGAAACTATAATCAGAAATCTTCTGACAAACAAAAACCCAAGACCAGATGGCTTCACAGCTGAATTCTACCAAAAATTCAGAGAAGAGTTAACACCAATGCTACTCAAACTCTTCCAGAAAATTACAGAGGGTGGTAAACTTACAAACTCGTTCTATGAGGCCACCATCACCCTAATACCAAAACCAGACAAAGATGCCACACAAAAAAAGAAAACTACAGGCCAATATCACTGATGAACATAGAGGCAAAAATCCTTAACAAAATTCTTACAAACAGAATTCAACAACATATTAAAAAGACCATACATCATAACCAAGTNTGGCATGCTGCGATTCATGGGGTCGCAAAGAGTCGGACACGACTGAGTGACTGAACTGAACTGAATTAGCCTCCAATTAAAATTAAATAAATAAATAAAACAAAACAAAAAAAAATAATAAAGGCCTGAAATGATATGGTCTTATGTTATTGTACTGTGACTTTCCCATTGAAAACAAAGCAGCCAGACAAAAGATGTTAATGCAGTCTATAAAAAACAAGATTCACTTGGTTTTACCAATTTTTACCTAAAATGAATAAATACTGTTAAAAGTACGATCTTTAGAAACGTAAATTAGTTGACTGATAAATTCATTAATTATCCAATAAACCCGTATGAAATGCCTTACATAAAACTTTATCATATTTTATCCCTCAGCCTTCTTTTCTAGTAACTGGTAAGGATTAGCTTTCCCTAGATTTCCTCTTAGCATGCATTTTCATCTCTTTAAGTCTTGTTCTTATTTCTTAACCAGGATCTCTACATTTAAATTGTAGAGCTGAAGACTGATTCCAGAAGATTGACTTGATTTTCTAGCAAAATCATTTTCTGAAACCAAGAACTTTTTCAGAAACTATAAAGTCTCCCAGAAATTCATGGTCCTTAATATGAGATACCAACCTTAGAAATGACTGAGATATATTATTAATGTAGAAAACAGTAAAGTTATAAATCCCAGTTCTGGCAAAGATGCAATGATTCAACTACCTCATTCATTGTTGATGGCAGTTATAATTTATTATGTTCTTTAGAATGAAACATTTAATTTCAAGAACTATAAAAATGCCCAATATAGCTATATGTTCTATTTCTGAGATATAAACATAACCTGCAAAATTTTTATAAGGACCACTGAAGTTAGATTTTACCATGGTTGGTCTTAGTTCTGCCCCCATAAAAGAAAACAAAAGTTTTCATTGAATTTTTACAGTACAGTTATTTGGAGAGAACTAAAGACAATACATTACTTCATTCAAGAGATAAGGATGAAGCTGTTCAAGTATTATTTATTAATAACATTGATTATTTACATTCAGCCTCATTCCCAAAGGGATTTGAAGTTACTTTCAGAGATATGTAAAGTATAAAAGCATTTTTAATTAAAAAGTCAAGATTAATTATGTAAAGTATAAAAGCATTTTTAATTTAAAAATCAAGAGTAATCAAAAATAAGAATGGGAAAGTAAAACGAAGTCAGAACTAAGCTGAGGACAACATGGTAGAGACTTAAATTTGCAACTAAGCTCCTTAACAGCCAAGCAATAGAAGAAAATATTCACAATGTCTTTAACAGTAGCAATCTGCTTCCTGGAAGAACCACAGCCTTGCCTGACTGAGTCCAGAGAAAAATCTGCCCACACTCCTACTATGAACAGAGACTGGGCTATACAACCACAGGCACCTCTTCTGGCCATTATCTGCCCCAATTACTAAGGGAGCAAAAACCACTCTGGGACCCAGGAGCCTTGAGAATATCCACCTTCATGCAGAGATTGAGAGACTGTGAGTAATTGCAGAACTTTGTGTTCCATGGGAATAAAATAGAACCTTGCTTTCTTTTTGTCCCCGTGATACCCTCAAATGCCTATCTTGTTGAGACGAAAAGAATCAATGTATTCTGCAGGCCAGACAACCTAGGCAGCCCAGGTCTAGCTTTTGCATGAATTAAGCAGTTAAGTTTATAACTGATAAGGAATATAATTCAAGGATTTGTTTATTTTCTGACTTCAAAGAGTGACTGGAAACATAAGCTTGGCTCGAGAAGACCAGAAGTCATCAAGGGATGGTGGAAGTTTCAAAAAAGTAGAAGCACTTTCAAAAAAGTAGACTCTTTACTGACATGAACAGGCTTTGTTATATATGATTTCCATCAGAATGCACTGGCATTTTCTACCCTTAATGTTAGATCTGTACCCATTCTCATAAGCCCTTCTACATTAGCCAAACCATGATTCAGAAACTATAATCCAGTCTGTGGTTCTGCTAGGTGGACCATAGTGAAGAGGTAGGAGTGCACGTATATAACAAATGGTATCAGAATGGGGCTCTGCAGAAACAGACTGAGGTCTGAAAGGACCCAGCACAGAGATGATTCTTATCAGTGGAGAACTGTGAGATGAGATGACAACACCCTATGGGTTCAGACAAACTCAAGTAAAGTCCCAGTTTGGCCATTCAGTCTTATGGGGAAACTCATTTAGCTTCTTCTCACCTCAGTTTCATCATATGCAAATCATGGGTGATATAATACTTACTCTATAGGTGTGCTATAGTCAAAGCTATGGTTTTTGCAGTAGTCATGTATGAATGTGAAAGTTGGACCATAATGAAGGCTGAGCATGGAAGAATTGATGCTTTTGAACTGTGGTGCTGGAGAAGACTCTTAAGAGTCCCTTGGACTACAAGGAGATCCAACCAGTCAATCCTAAAGGAACTCAGTCCTGAATATTCACTGGAAGGACTGGTGCTGAAGCTGAAGCTCCAATTCTTTGGCCACCTGATGGAAAGAAATGACTCATTTGAAAAGACCCTGATGCTGGGAAAGATTGAAAGCAGGAAGAGAAGGGGACGACAGAGGATGAGATGGTTGGATGGCAACACCGACTAGATGGACATGAGTTTGAGCAAGATCCAGGAGTTGGTGATGGACAGGGAAACCTGGCGTGCTCCAGTCTAAGGGTTTGCAAAGAGTCAGAAATGACTTAGTGACTGAACAACAACAAATAAGTGTGTTATAAGGATAAAGCAATGAAATATGGAAAACGTTTAGGAATAAATGCTTAATTGAGTATAAGTGCTCAGTAAGTGGGAAAACTGAGGTTTTCTAGAAGAGAATAAGATATACAAAGAAAGACTTCACTTGCACTGGTAAAAACTTTGGTATGATTAAATGATAACTTCATAATCAACTGAGGAGAGGAGAAAATGATGGATTCTGCCTGCTTATTCACCAGCATTTACCAACCACACTGTGGGAGTTCAATACCTTTTTTTCCTTTTAACTTTTCATTCCCTTCACGTATCTTCTCCTAATATTGGCATCTTATACCAACATAATCAAATATCAGAACCAGATATCAAATATTTTTGAATGAATATCATATATATACTTTTAAATTATCAAAATAAGGATATTTTTCCATATATTTGGGCTATCTTTCAGGAAACACTGGAATAAAAAGTCTTTTTGAATCTTACCTTACTAAAGTATCAGAATTCCAAAGTTATTTTTGAGAGGCGAAAACAAATCATTTAACTGAAGTGGTTGTTTTAAAACAGACTCACTGACGTGGACCTGTATAACAATTATATATAAAGTATAGAAGCTTTGCTCCTCTTTGATCCTTTTGATTCATCAATGTTGGACTCAAGATTCATAGTGAAGAAATGAACTTCAGCTTATTGAGCAAACCAGGATTTATAACAACAAAGTATATAGGTGCAAATTATGCAGAACATGAGTTATTCTTTCTATTGTGAGAAAAGGACATTTTTCAAATCATAATTCGTTATTATGAATATCTTTACACACCGCAGAGACATTTATCACACCCCCACCAGTTCTGTGAAGAGACAGTACATCAGGGAGTTACCTAATTTGTGTCAAAAACAAGGAAAAGACGTGTCAACAGAAGCATTTTTTCCATCCCAATGACAGGTTAGCACTCCAACTGTTGCTTATCCATTGGAATTTCCTGCTTCCCCTTTCACAGAAATGTTTTCTCTTTTCAGTTGAAGTAATAAATTGGCAACAGTGGGGCAGGGCAGGGCATGACAGTTCATAAAAACAGATGGCATCTGAAATAACCATCCTTGGTGTACTGGATATAGTCAAATCAAACTACCCAGACTCAACAGGCCACATTTTCTTAAAGATTCCCAGTAATAATTAGATTTAAAAATAAGATTTTGACAATAATGCAAAATAAATTATGCTCAATTTCATTTCAGTGTTACATGATGTTTTTAAGAATTTTTTGACCATGAATGAGACAAAGGGTAGGTGCTGACCAAAATAAACATTTCTGATCATTCTAAATAAACAGATATTTCATCTGTTTACCTTTTTTCTTCTCCCTCTTTGCTTTTCCTGCTCTGCTACTGGCTTTTCTTTTCCTTGTATGAGGGGCTTTTCATTGGTCCCACTATCCCAGCCCCTCTGCAGAGATATGTTAATTATTGCTGAAAACCCTGAAAACCACTGGTCTGTGGGTAATAATGTGCTCCAGAGAACTGAGACAGTGGAGTTATTCTCCACTGAGTCCAGAACAGGAAAATACACACCGCCCTGGGAAAAAGAAGAGCTGGGGCTAGCCTCCATTCTTACTCACCTATTATGAAATTATGGGCAAATGTTTGAATGTCTTCAGGTACTAACTGCTCTTTTTGAAAAATAGGGATAATGATACTAAGCCCAAGCTCATTCTGTGCATCACATGATAGGCAAATAAATTGGAAGAGGAATTGTTGGGGCAAGGAATAACGGCATTATTTAGAAAGCCAGCAGACTGAGAAGATGGCAGACTAGTGTCTCAAGAACCATCTTCTCCCAGTCAGAATTCAAGCTTCTTTAGTATAGAGGAAGTGGAGTGGAAGGGGCCACTGCAATGCCAACTGCGGAGGAGC